>JANAVB010014057.1:0-48161 GCA_029216955.1 Iris pallida
TTATATTATTTCAATTTAAGTACTTAAATAACCTGTTTACTATAAAGGACTCTGTGACACCAGTTCGTATCTATTCATATCAGTGATTCACGGTGACAGGCGAGTACATTCTCTGATCGTTTCATATTTGTCAGGACTTATATTCTTGCTCTAGATTACTTTACTTGATACTGACGACTTTTATCACGAATTGGTACTATATGGATCTTCTCTTGCGATGTTATATCCATTGTGTTCAACAGATACATATTATGATATGCATTTCACGAACATATTGTATTTATTGTACATCCCTATTCATGTATACTCATTGTGCATCTTGTACTCTCATGATCACATGAGCTTCATGGAGAACTATTGTACAAGGTAGCGTAACTGGATTGGATCCTGTGTATTGATTGGGAGGGTGAGTAGGAAATGGTTATGTGATCAAAATCCCATATTGTACGTCTATTGTATGTATCCATTGTACACTCACGTATGATGGAGTTACCTATTGTTATTGTATAACCTAAGCCGTTTACATAACCATATTGTGCTCTAAATCACTAGTACTTGCAGTTTTACTTATTATATATATTTTCAGTTATAAATTCTCTTTCGTTTTATGTACATCTTCTTACAGTTCATGTATCTTACTCTTTTGCATGCTTATATTTTCTAACATGTTATGAACTGTGTGAGAAGTATTATGCTTGCTCCTGTCCTGACTGGACCTGTTGAAAATATTATGGATGATGATGGTGACTGCCCTACCTTCTATGGGGCACATGAGGGTGACCTTCAGGAGCCTGTGGTGCATCTAGCTCTGTAGAGGGTGCCTAGTCTAGTCTAGTATTTAGTTTTCAGTTTATATCGGATTATTCCGATTGTTTTGAGGCTTAGTTATATTCAGGACTTGTATTTATTTGTGTTGAACATCTATCTTGTGTGGTGCGATAACTCTTTTATATTCAGTTTCTTTCTTTATATGATTCTATATCTTGCTCTACCTTTCCTAGACTTGTGATTGAGATATAGAATTGATATATTATATTATACCTCCGTGCGATGATGATGTTTATATTATACTGTTGTTAGATGTTATAGACGAACTATACAGCGTTCTACCGCCGACACTGCGGCGTAGGCTGGACGTACCCACGTTCTCGTGCCCTTCCTCAGGGTGCGGGTCGTGACATAATTCTATATAAACTTACATATATTAGAAATTCAATTCTATGTAGAATTACCAAATATATGTCAAAGTCAGAAAAGATCATGAGCCTATTTTTGGACTTTTTTTATATCTCTACCTCGGCAGGATTTTGCCATAAAACTGAGCCGATACACTTCTCTACCACATAGCTTCACCAAATCAATCACTCGTCAATATCGTCCCTAAGGGATCTCAAGAAAAACTGTTGGCCCATTGGTCATATGGTCAACCTGATTTTAATAATTGATCAAAACTCTGTCTGGATATACAAAGCTTGTTGGGACATTCTCAGCTTCTTGGACATAAGCAAGATTGGATATTCACTTCGTTCAAGACTGAAGATCTGTTTGCCTACTTGAGTCTGTATTTCCTATGCAATAATTTTCTCTTTATTTGAGTCTAGGAATACATTGTACACCGAGTCGTACTGGCAAATAGGCTATCCCAAAATAGTTCAAAATGTTTTTAAAAAATGACCTATCAAAATGTTTACAAAAAGGTTTTCAAAAAGGTTTTCAAAAATCACCAAAACCTATTTTTAAAACCCTAACCTAACCCTGACAGAACTCGGCCAGAGTTCGGCCAGAGTTCGGCCAGAGTTCGGTTGGTGGCCGTTTTGATTTTTGAATTCTCTGGAACTTGGTCCTGCAGTTGCGGATTTGACCGAGATTTGCTCATAGAGTTCTGCCCGAATTCTGACACTCTCCCTTTGGAATTCTATAAATAGAGAAGTATTTCGATCATTTCAATTCACTCATTCACTTTCAATCTTCTCTCTATCTAAAAAGCTTTCTGCCTTCCAAAGAGTTTTCTAGAGCTTTCATTTTCAGATCCCAAGCCAGTTACAATCCTCTAGTCGATTTGCCAGTGCGGTACGGTCTAGAAGTTTCTGAGAGATTGTAATCAGAAGGCTTGATTGAAGAATACCTCTTCATATTTGAAGTTGGACGAGTTCTTCGTATCAAAGCTCGCGTTGTAGAAGTTGCAAGGACTTCGTAAGAAAACTTGCGGTTTTCCTATAGTGGATTCAACTGGTAGCAAGAGTTCTACCGACTGGATTAGTCCTCAACAGAGGGATACCAGTATACATCGCTGTCTTTGCGTTTGCTTTCTGAACTCTGCCTTTACATTATTTCATCTGTGATTATATACTGTGATTGTGTTGCTAACAATTTTTAATTAGCATTATTCCGCTGCCAACTCTATTCACCCCCCCTCTAGAGTATTACGCTTTACTATATCGTTCCTACAATTGGTATCAGAGCGGGTGTTACAGGTAAAGCGAGGTAACAGTGCTATTATTTATTCATTATTTATTAGATCACAGCACATCACATGGCTACTATGAAATTCACAAGTGAAGGTCAGGCCACAAACAGACCCCCTCTGTTTGATGGTACTAACTACACTTATTGGAAAACACGGATGAGTTTCTTCTTAAAATCTCTTGATTTTGACTTATGGGCTATTGTTCTTGATGGCTATCAGAAGCCACCTCGTATAAATGTCGAGGGTGTTTTAGTTGAAAAACCCCAAAGCTGTTATACAGAGGAAGAAAAGAAAAAGGCTAGTCTTGACGCACGTACCATTAATGCTCTTTTTTGTGCCTTAGACAGAACAGAATTTAACAGGGTATCTACATGCACAACGGCAAATGGTGTATGGAAGCTTCTCGAAGTTACACATGAAGGCACGACTCAAGTCAAGGAGTCAAAAGTCAGCAGACTTACTCAAGAGTACGAGGCGTTCAAAATAAAGCCAAATAAAACAGTCACACAAATGTTCGAGAGGTTCTTGGATATTGTAAATCCTTTGTCCTCCTTAGGCAAAGAATACAGTAACCACGAAAAGATTCGCAAACTCCTGCGAGCTCTCACCAAGAACTGGATTCCGAAGGCTACAGCTATCATTGAAGGAAACGACCTCACCACAATGTCACTTGAAGTACTCATGGGTAAGCTACTTACTCATGAACTGGAGCTACAATATTTGAAGAGCCTGCACCAAAGAAGAAGACTATCGCCCTCAAGGCTCAGCACAGAAAAGCTGCTGAAGATGACTCAGACAGCAGTGGATCTGACGCTGAAGATCAAGCTCTCCTAGCAAGGAAGTTCAAAAGATTCATGAGACATGAGAAGAGAGTCAAAGAGAACAACAGCAACAACTGGTACCAAGAAGATGCTGTCTGCTATGGCTACAAGAAGAAGGGACATATGAAGAAGGACTGTCCCATCAACTCATCATCGAGCAAGAAGAACAACAGGTATGAAAAAGGCAACCTGAAAAGATCAACGTCTCGGAAATATGCCAACACCAGCATATGGCATGAGAGTGAAGCTAGCGACTCAGAAGATGAACATTCAGAGGACGCTGCAAACATCTGCTTCATGGCAATCGATCAGGTACCTACTGAACCTGTAGAAACATATGATGACTTTACCTTTGAGCAATTAGGAGATGCCTTCAGTGACCTGATGCTTGACTACAGGAAACTGCGTAGTAAATATCAGACCGCTAAAAAGGTACACAAAGAGTACAAAGGAGAAATAGGAAGACTTACCGACCTACTAGCTGAGGTTAGAGCTAATGTTAGTGAGTCTGGTGAGCTCTCCTCTATAAAGCTCTTATTACACGAGACTAAACAGTCATCCGAAGAGAAAGACAAGATTATAGACCAATTGAGAGAAGATCTTTCTAAAGAAAAGAAAAGTCTTCAATCTGCACAAATCAGAATGGAATCACTCACTTCTGATTATACTAAGTTGTATGACACTTCCAAAAAGTTGGAAATTAGGTTAGGAAAACAGCCTGAGCCTGCTGCTTCCTATCCTAACACATGTCACTTACCGAGAACTCGGAACATTCCCAAGCCAAACAAAACACTGTCAGACCAAACCATATAAAACCTTTACCCCAAAAGGTTAAGCCCAAACATGATCATAGGTATGCATTCTTCTATACTAGAAAACCCAAATCTACCAACCATGCACACCACACAGCTTTCAACACTCGACATGCTCAATATCATTATTGTGGCCTCATTGGTCATATATCATCTGTATGTAGAATGAGAAAGCTTGTAGATTTAAATGTTTATGCTTGGATACCTAAAGCTAACAATTCAGGACCCTACAAGAAATGGGTACCAAAGGTTTCATCTGCAAACTGTTTTGTAGGTGGAACACCCTTCACATGCTAGAAGCAAATGGATCCTCGACAGCGGTTGCTCACGGCATATGACCGGTGACGCTACCTTATTTGCAACACTGTCGAAGAAGAAGAAGGAAGGTTATGTTTCCTTCGGTAATAATTTGAAAGGGTATATTATTGGTATCGGTGATGTTGGTAAGTCTCCCTATCCCGTGATTAAAGATGTCTGTCTGGTTACCGAGTTGAAACATAATCTGCTCAGCATAAGTCATCTAGCTGATCATGGTTATGGTATTAACTTTGGCAAAGACAAATGTACTATAGTTGATAGCTCAACTGGTAGTACTATCTTTGAAGGAATCAGGGAAGACAATATATATGTTTTCTATCTGCTGGAAGAAGCTAACATTTCAGGTAGATGCTTAATGGCCAAAAGTGATGAGAGTCACCTATGGCACATGAGACTCGGTCATGCAAACATGGATACAATTTCAAGATTATCCACAAAGAAGATAGTACGCGGTTTACCAGACATAACATTCAAGAAGGATTCGGTATGCAGCCAATGTGAAAAGAACAAGGCTACCAGATCCACATTCAAGTCTATAAACGCAGTATGTACTACTAGACCTCTACAATTGCTACACATGGATTTATTCGGTCCTAGCAGAGTTGCTAGCCTCGGAGGTAAATTATATGCATTTGTAATTGTAGATGATTTCTCTAGATCCACGTGGGTATATTTCTTGACACGCAAGAATGACGCATTATCCGAATTTGTCGCCTTTTGCAAGAAAGTACAAAATTAAAAAGGTTACATGATCACTCATATTAGAAGCGATCATGGAGGCGAATTCGAGAATGCTGATTTCGAGCAATTTTGTGACACACACGGTTTCATACACGAGTTCACCTGCCCTAGAACTCCACAACAAAATGGAGTTGTGGAACGTAAGAACAGAACTCTGACTGAAATGGCCAGAGTGATGTTAAATCAATTTAGCCTACCCAAATACTTCTGGGTTGAAGCTGTCAATACAGCTTGCTTTGTGCTCAATAGAGTTCTAATTCGACCCAAATCGAAGAAGACTCCATTTGAGTTATGGTTTGATAGAATTCCTTCAGTTTCATATTTTAAGATATTTGACTGTAAGTGCTTTATTCTTAATACTAAAGACAATTTGGGAAAGTTTGACGAAAAGGCCGATGAAGGTATATTTCTAGGTTATGCAGCCAAGAGCAAAGGGTACAGAGTCTTCAACAAACGTACCATGATCATCGAAGAATCAATCAACGTCACTTTTGATGAAATGAACCAAATGACTCTCGATGACAGTGATGAAGATCTGCCTACATCAAGCTCAACATCAGCTGAACCTGAACCAAGCTCTGCACTAGCTGAACCCCCTAGAGGAGATCCAGGAACCAACTACCTACAGAGTCTACCGAAGAGGTTAAAATTCACAGCTGATCATCCACAAGATTTGGTAATTGGTGACATTACCAAAGGAGTAAGTACTCGATTATCCAGTAGAGATATTGTTTCTAGTATTGCATTTATTTCACAGCTAGAACCTAAATCTATTGATGAAGCATGTTGTGATAGTTTCTGGATAGATGCCATGCAAAAGGAATTGAACCAATTCGAACGGAATCAAGTTTGGGAACTTGTTCCCAAGCCTATTGATCATCCGGTCATTGGCACCCGTTGGGTATTCCGAAACAAACTGAATGAGGATGGTTTAGTAACTCGTAACAAGGCTCGACTCGTAGCTCAAGGATACAATCAAGAAGAGGGTATCGACTACGATGAGACTTATGCCCCAGTTGCGAGATTAGAATCCATTCGCATGTTATGTACATTTGCATGTTTTCATGATTTCAAACTTTTTCAAATGGATGTAAAAAGTGCTTTTCTAAATGGATTTATAAAAGAAGAAGTTTTTGTAGCACAACCTCCGGGTTTCACGAATTTCAAAAATCCTGACCATGTTTTCAAGTTGAAGAAAGCCTTATACGATTTGAAACAAGCCCCTCGTGCTTGGTATGACCGTCTAAGCTCTTTTCTAATTGACAACGGTTTTTCAAAAGAAAAGGTTGACACTACACTTTTTATTAAATCTTTTAATGGCAAGCTGCTTTTAATTCAGATCTATGTTGATGATATCATATTTGGATCCACTGATGAATCTCTTTGTCAAGAATTCTCTAAGTGTATGCAGAATGAGTTTGAGATGAGCATGATGGGAGAGCTGAAATTCTTTCTCGGATTGCAAATCAAACAAACCGGCAATGGGACGTTCATTAATCAAGCCAACTACACAAAAGATTTGCTAAAGAAGTTTGATCTGGACAATGTCAAACCTATTGGCACTCCGATGGCAACTTCAACAAAGCTTGATTCTGACGAACAAGGCAAGCCAGTCGACACACGTAAGTATCGAGGTATGATTGGTAGTTTACTTTACTTAACTGCTAGTCGTCCAGATATAATGTTTAGTGTTTGCCTGTGTGCACGTTTTCAAGCTAACCCAAAGGAATCACATCTGTCCGTAGTTAAGCGTATCTTCCGATACCTTAAGGGCACTTCTTCTGTCGGCTTGTGGTATCCCAAAACTAAATCCTTTGACCTTATTGGTTATTCGGATGCAGATTTTGCTGGATGCAAGGTTGATAGAAAAAGTACTAGTGGTACATGTCATTTCTTAGGCAAGGCTCTAGTCTCTTGGTTTAGTAAAAAGCAAAATTCTGTAGCCTTATCAACAACAGAGGCTGAGTACATCGCCGCAGGACGTTGTTGCGCTCAGATTTTGTGGATGAAACAAACCTTAGAAGACTTTGATTTATTTTACACACATATTCCCATTTTCTGTGATAATACTAGCACCATTAATTTGACTAAGAATCCTGTATGTCACTCTCGTACTAAACATATCGAGATTCGACATCATTTTCTTAGAGATCATCATCAAAATGGAGATATAAACCTTATATACATAGATACTGATAATCAATTAGCTGACATCTTCACTAAATCTCTAGCGGAAGATCGCTTCAATTATTTACATCGAGAATTAGGAATTTTGGACGTCAATAATATTAATTAATTTAATTTTATGATTATATATCATTATGCAAAAACTGTGTTAGAGACAAGCTAATAAAGAGTCTGTTTGTCACCACAACTACGGTTGAAACGAAGCGGTACTTAAGAGTTCCCCGGTGAACCTCCGCCAGCTGGGACAGTACTCCTACAGCTAATCTGAGACAGTCAATGTGTAACGACATCTAATTTATAAAATATTATTAATTATGTTATTTGAAGACTAAAATAACTAATCTTTGAATTAAATATTTGAAACGAGTCAATGAAAAAGAAGTTGCAAAAATCAACCTGAAAGAACCCTAGGCGAATTCGGCCAGAACTCTGACTGAATTCGGCCCGAGTTCGGTTGAGGGTGTCTGTGTATATATACACAACCCGAGAGCCTCTTCTCTTCCATTGCTTCCAAACTTCCAAACAGCAGCTACAGCCGCCCGAAACTCTTCCAAACCCTAGGTATTCACCAGCCCATTGCTCCCTATCTACTTGGTGAAATCCTTCCAAACTTTAGAATCGTGCGGAGATCATCCTTCTCTACAACATATCTAATTTTCATGAGGTATAACTCTCTCTTTCTCCACTTTCAAATTAGTGCTTATTTATTTCAAATGGCACCTAGATTTAATCCGTCTAAGAGGAAGAAGACCACTCCTAGTGAGGAAGGGTCCTCTTCGAATCCTCACACGGATTCTTTGTTTTCACCGGTCCAAAAGAGCGACGGTGCTTTCGATGGGTTTTTCTTTCAAACCCTCGATCAAGCTTTATTATGGTACGGTGACTTTTCCACCCGATCCATATGCAGCGGCGCTCCGGTAAAATAGACGATTTTCCCTGACCATCGTCACTTATTTGAGGCATTAGGGTTACATTTGCTTGTTAAACTGTGCTTCCCAATTGCTACTAATGCCATTAGATTGTTCTATTGCAATCTCGTAGCTAACACTTTTGACGTGAGCACACGTGTTGGAGGCATAGACATTGAGTTCAATGATGTCCTCCTAGCGGAGATTCTTGGGATTTCCAATGAAGGTGAACCGCTAGTTGATATCACGGAATTCGAGTTTCCCGAAGGTACTACACTCACGAGTTTCAAAACGAAACTCTATGCACCTGACCGAGTACGTTCTGGAAAGTTCAAGACTAACAACCTGAACTTGTTTAACTACGAATTGTATCGCATCATTTACTCTACTCTACTTCCAAAATCCACCTCCAAGAATGATGTGACTTTGCTTGAGCTGTCCGCTATGTATCATCTTATCAAGGGGATTCCTTTTTTCGTCTCCAAGACTATTATTCAGATGATGGGACGTTGTCGTGCAAGAGATCGAAATCTCTCTTACGCGATGATTCTCCCTCGTATCTTTCAGCGCTTCGACATCGATCTATCGACTTGTACTCAGGACTCTGAGCCCAAGTTACTCCAGCTTTCTCGTCGCAGCTGGACTGCTTCAGCTCCACCTCCTGCTCCTCCTACTGCACCATCTCCACCACATCAGCCGTATGCCATGACTTTTGAGGGCATACATCAGCACCTATCAGCTTTGCACGTCTCGATGACGGACATGGCTCGCGAGCGTGAGTTCCGCGATGTCACCCGTTACCAGGCGATGGCAAACTCCTTGGCTGATCTTCGGTTCGCTCAGACTGGTTATTCAGCCGCTTCGATCCCTCGAGATCCAGCTTTTTCGGGCTACCGCTGTGAGGATGAGGCTGTCCATGCCTACTTCCAGCCCGGTAACGCCTATGATTGGTATCGTGCTCCTCGAGATTTTGTTGGCGAGTTCTATGCTGGCGCCCCTACTCATCCTACTGGCGCTGGTACTTCTGGTGCTGGTACTTCCGGTCATGCTGGCCGTGCTGCTGATGATATTGATGAGGATAGTGATGATGAGATCTGATCTGATTACTAGTGACATTCTACTGTATACTTGGAAATGCTCCGACATTCCAAGTTTTTATCATTTACTTTTGATTAGTACTTTGTAGTTTGCTATCAGTATTTCTGTTATCTTCATGGACATGTTTATGATTTTTCATTTATGACATCTCAGTTTATTTCAGCATTTTGTTTAGCACTATCTCTTTATACTGCTTCTCCATTTTAAACTGCCTGTGAAATAGCATGCCTGAGATTTCTTTTATATTTTTGAAGCAATACATGCCTGTGATGATAATTTGTAGAAATATTACATGCCTGTGATGCTATATCTCTAATTATTTTATATTTCTTTTATTTTGTTTTCTTACTATTTGTTACTTATGCTTTGATTGCGGGGGAGTCTTCTGCATTTAATGCGGGGGAGCCTTCTCTTGTGCAATTATTTTGCTAAGTGACAAAGGGGGAGAAAATTAAAATGATCTAACATTTTTTTTGAGTTGAATACAGGTTATGAACAATTTTTCACTTTTTGATATTTTTTGAACTAGCTTAATGTTATATCATTCATAGTTTGTCAATTATCAAAATGGGGGAGATTGTTGGCCCATTGGTCATATGGTCAACCTGATTTTAATAATTGATCAAAACTCTGTCTGGATATACAAAGCTTGTTGGGACATTCTCAGCTTCTTGGACATAAGCAAGATTTCACTTCGTTCAAGACTGAAGATCTGTTTGCCTACTTGAGTCTGTATTTCCTATGCAATGTAATTTTCTCTTTATTTAATCTAGGAATACATTGTACACCGAGTCGTACTGGCAAATAGGCTATCCCCAAAATAGTTCAAAATGTTTTTAAAAAATGACCTATCAAAATATTTACAAAAAGGTTTTCAAAAAGGTTTTCAAAAATCACCAAAACCTATTTTTAAAACCCTAACCTAACCCTGACAGAACTCGGCCAGAGTTTGGCCAGAGTTCGGTTGGTGGCCGTTTTGATTTTTGAATTCTCTGGAACTTGGTCCTCCTGCAGTTGCGGATTTGACCGAGATTTGCTCATAGAGTTCTGCCCGAATTCTGACAGAGTTCTCCCTTTGGAATTCCTATAAATAGAGAAGTATTTCGATCATTTCAATTTACTCATTCACTTTCAATCTTCTCTCTATCTAAAAAGCTTTCTGCCTTCCAAAGAGTTTTCTAGAGCTTTTATTTTCAGATCCCAAGCCAGTTACAATCCTCTAGTCGATTTGCCAGTGCGACACGGTCTAGAAGTTTCTGAGAGATTGTAATCAGAAGGCTTGATTGAAGAATACCTCTTCACATTTGAAGTTGGACGAGTTCTTCGTATCAAAGCTCGCGTTGTAGAAGTTGCAAGGACTTCGTAAGAAAACTTACAGTTTTTCCTATAGTGGATTCAACTGGTAGCAAGAGTTCTACCGACTGGATTAGTCCTCAACAGAGGGATACCAGTATACATCGCTGTCTTTGCGTTTGCTTTCTGAACTCTGCCTTTACATTATTTCATCTGTGATTATATACTGTGATTGTGTTGCTAACAATTTTTAATTAGCATTATTCCGCTGCCAACTCTATTCACCCCCCTCTAGAGTATTACGCTTTACTATATCGTTCCTACAAAAACTTCTCCACCTAGCTCTGGAGAAGCTTTCTTCTTCTTGTACACTCTCTTGTAGCTTATAGCTGTATTGCCTTTGGACAATGGAACCAAATTCCATGTACAGTTCTTGTAAAGAGACTCAATCCCTTCTTTTATAGCCACCATCCAGTTCTCCCTGCTAGTATCTTTGACAGTCTATCTGAATGTGATAGGATTGTCATCCTCCACTGGTAGTGCGCATGCCACCATATTTAACTGTCCATAGTGCTTTTACGCTTCCTAAAATCCATACATGTGTACTGGCTTGACCGATCTCCTTGGCCTAGTGGTGTCCAAGGAATCTTACTGCTGGTGCTGCTCACCCTCTGGTTGTTGCTCTTGTGGGGCTTGATGAACATCTTCTATCTCATTTGATGCATCCTCAAATGACTCAATCTCAACAGTTTGAGATTTGCTAGATACACCACCATCTGATCGAACTTACTCTTCTTGCTTGAAGCCAACACTGAAGACTCATCGAATGTGATATCCCTACGGATTAAGAACTTCTTATCCTTCAAGTAGTACAGATGGTATCCCTTCACTCCTTGTGCATATCCTAAGAATATGGCTTTCTTGGCTTTTAGATCCAACTTACCATCATTGACATAATAGTAAGCTTTGCATCCAAATGCGCAAAGTGCTGTAATTTGCTGGTTTGTCGGTCATCATCTCATATGGAGTCTTATAGTCTATAGTCGGAGTTGGTGATCTATTAACCAAGTACCGCGCCATGTATATAGCATCTGCCCACCATTCTTTGCCTAAATCGGTATTGGAGGACATACATCTTACTTTCTCAAGTAAGGTTCGGTTCATCCTCTCTGCTAACCCATTCTGCTATGGCGTGTTCCTGACAGTCTAATGTCGAATGATATCTTCTTGAGCACAGAAACCTTTAAAAGAAACATAGGTGTGTTAAATACCATTATCAGACCTCAATGTCTTAACCTTTCTATCCGTTCTGTTCTCCACCATTGCTTTCTACTAATTGAACTTTTCGAACACTTAATCCTTAGTTTTGATGAAATACAACCAAACATAATATGTATAATCATCAATAAAAGTAACATAGTATTTTGCTCCATTTCTGGAAGAAATCTTGCTAGGTCCCCATACATCTGTATGCACATAGTCGACAATACCTCGTCTTTTGCATGCTTGTACTGAAGGTTACCTTGTGCTGTTTGCCATAAACGTAATGCTCATAAAAATTCATACTTATCTTCTTCAAGTTCTTCAGTAACCAATGCTTGCTCAGTAAGGACAGACCTTTCTCACTCATATGTCCAAGCCGCATATGCCAAGGACACATGCTATCAAACGAATCAGATGTACTAACTGCTAAAAACTCAATCACAGTGCTTTCCAATAAGATATAATGGTTACCACGTCGTTGACCTTTCATCACCACCAAGAACCACGAACAACTCACAAGATTTCATCCTCGACAACAAACTTGTAACCATTCAAGTCAAGCGTAGCAAAAGAAATAAGATTTTTCTTGAGGTCGAAAACATGTTTGTATCGGCTAAAGTCCGCACAATTATATTATACATTTTCACCTTGATAGACCCAATTCTATCTGTAGAAGCATAAAATTTTAGGCGCATCCAAAGACCAAAGTTTTTATGCGCCACAAACATCATGTGTTGAAGACACAAGACAAATGTCAGTTCATCATTCAAAGACAATGAGGATAAAAAAGCACACAAAAAAAGATTTAAATTTATATGAAAATATATTGCATGATCTACTACAAAGAGCTTAGTCTAAACTCTACAGCTAGGCGCAACACTCTGACGTCTCAATCTAGGCGCATCACTATGGTGTCTCAGTTCACGCGCATCACCCTTCCTCATTAGAGCAAATTACTTCCTTGTCAAACGTACGAGTATTTCGGCTAACGAAGCATTTATCAAGTAGAACGCAGATTGGCAATCAATCCAAACCTGGTGGCTCTTCTAGCATAACGAAGGTCGAGACACGACAACCCAGATCTTTGCATACAATAGGCACCTAACGCCGTCTCATAGAAGAACATTGTCGACAAAGGGCACGAGCACAAACAGTTCTGTCTATAGCTTTCTGGGTAAATCTCAGTCTTCTGAAGGAGTTCACCGTCAAGATCTAAGTTTATTTGAACGAAAAGATCCACAAACTACAGCTACTAACTCACCATTGAGGAAGATCGGTCAAGTTCATTCTCACAGAAGAAATTGGAGGAAATGAGAACTTCTCTCCATAAATGATGCAACTTATAGACCAGGGCAATCAAACCCATACGCCAAGTGATAGTTCTTTACGAACTTAATGCGATGAACCTAGCATTAATGGCGATGAATATGCCGACTCAAACCTAGCTAAGTCAAAGAGTCATCAATTCGAACCTCGAAAGACTCAACAAAGCAGACAAAAGGAGATACGCCACACAACCGATGTGCTCGTCAGCCCCATGTGTTGCACGTCGGATGCGCCCACCTAAGCTAATATCCTATCAAGAATTTAATGCTAAATGATAGCGGCATACGTCTAGAAGACTGAGCAGACAGTTTTTCAGAAAATTAAGAGCCGCCGATGTCAGCATCATCATTACTCATTTTTATCGGTTATGCTCCGCCATGAGGTCGACTTGACAATTGCATGCACCTCTACAGCCATGCGCACAAAACTTTACATGCGCCTTCTGAGCCATGCACCCAGACTTTCTATTGATCCTAAAAGCCATATGCCAAAGTTTCCTCATGCGTCAGATCTTAGGCGCATCCAAGAAAATCATCCTATAAAAATTAAAGATCTTTGAGCAAAGAGTACATGCCACGTGTCATTGACTCAGTTTTGCTCACGAACGGGTGCCAACCATCCAAGATCTTAGCAACAGTCGAATCTTAACAACTTCCATATATCAGCTTCTCCGTAGTCCAACAGTGTAGTCTCAAATAGATTCAGTTCAAGCTTTCCGACATAGCTTCATGCACCTAATAAAGTCAGACACGTAGCATCCCTCCGTGCAACATCTCCATACGCACATCACATATGCGCATATTAACGAATCATTTTGTTGCCTATAAATATTAGGATCATTCCTTTATTTCAACCTCTCTCTCTTCAACCCGCATCAAATCCTCTAAACTGTTCAATAGCTTTGGCTCATCACTTTCCATAGCAACTCAGACCTTCAGAGAGCTCGAGATCATCGTCAGATCGTCAATGGAGTAAAGAATCACCTCTCTATCGCCATGGTTTCGGGAAAACAAGTGTACTCTAGGGATTCCATTAAAATCCTATATTATACTTTGTTATGTTTGTTATTATATAAAAGTTTCTCAAAACACTTTTTAATGGCAAACAAGATGACAACTTTGCTGGAGTCCACTTTCTCTTCTAACAAGAAGGTCATGTCGCAAACCGATGACAGCAAGATCGGCTTCTCCCAAAAAATACTGGTGTTGTGCCTCAATCAACATACATATGAGGAGTTCATCTCTGAAGGCAGCGCAAGTCCTTCAAAGTGGCTGCCGAAGCCGAAGAAGACTCGCCAAGTCTGGGTATGCAAAGGCGATGCTCCAAGCCCCGCAACCGAAGGAACTGCACTGGTACAACCAATCCTTCATGCTGATATTCTCAGCAAATAAGACATTACTACTAGTGCAACGCATCTGCCAGGGAAATGTATTATTGACTGTAGCTCCCAACCTTCTTCTTTTCATTCGAAGAAGATTCTCTGTTGGAATAAGGGTGCAACCTCTCTCCCGTACATGCACTCTATTGCGCAGGGAAAGCACTCTTTCTTTGACAGAATCACTCGCTGCCATGGCGAAGGAAAGTTAGATTTTGAGTACTATGCGCCTTCATGGGCTAGCACAAAGAAGTCCAAGATAGCACAGGCTATGCGCCCTCAACGTGCTATGCCAGCGGCGAACCAGGAATACACGCTGAAAGTCATGCACGTAGCAGATGGTATGCTGTACAAAGTTGACTCTAGTGATTCGGCACTAATAGTGAGTCAACTCATAAAGTCCCCTTCCCATTTGGGCACATCTCTTGTGCATAAAACCAAGCTGGACGGGACAACGTTGCGGCTTTGAACCCATGCGCTCACATGGGCTGTGTGCATGAAGTAGGTTCGACTCGCAATATATATTGCTCTCCTACCAATGATTTGGGCGCATCTCATGCGCTGGAACTGGATCAGGGGGTGCAACACTCACATGAACACCCTAACGTTTGGCCTTGCCATACGCCTGAGAAGGGTGCGAATGTGAAACTCTTCTCATGCAATATGTATAATGTGATTGCTAATAGACGTAGATCAGGAGAGATGACCTCTATGCACAATGCATCCCTCATGGGACATACTTGTGCTACGGTCACAAGCAACGGCTGATGTTGTAAAGTAGTGGTTGCACCGCCAAGGAAATTTATATTCCGGCGACTGCAACCAGCCACACCTAACCAACATCACCTTGAAAAGAGGGTGTCAATCGATAACGAGAAAGAACCCTTGGTCGTCTCGTGCCATGTCATCTCCATTTCTCTCGCTTTTGGGAAAAAGATAATCACTACCAACCCTCTGGCCTTGGCTAGCTCATCCAAGTGCCGACTGAGAGGAAAGAAAGCAGCAGTTCCATCGTCCGGGGTAGTTCAAAATACTCGATTAAAGATGAAGGCTGCATTAACGGCACAAGCCAGAGGGGATCAAATTTCGACGGTCCACAACAACCCCTCATTCGAGGATGAGGGTATCTATCAAGGATCTGACACCGACATGGATGGGGGTAGCCAATTTGAGGGGTCAGAAGAAGAAACACTTATGCCAACCTTTCTGCAAGAAAGTGAGGCTGAAAGTGAGGCATCGACCAATCCATCCACTTCAATCCATGTTATGCCTGTCTACATGACAAGGGTGGCGAGAAAGAAGAGGAAGATGCTTTAGCTCCGGATCTCGTACGCCATATGGATACTTTGGAAGAGAGCATGAAAACCATTTCTACTATAATACAGTCCTTAACTCAGGTCATGCTCGAGATCCGAAATACCCTAACGGCCCAACCCTCGACAGAGGCTCCAATATCTGTCAGTCCTAATCCAGGGGCTAATAGAGAAACAAATGTACCCCCTCAGTGGGTATTTTTGCGGACAGTTCATCACACCTTACCTCGGATATCGGATCCCTCAGGAGTTGAACATCGAACATTACCTTAATCACCTGCTCCCAACTCTATTGAAGAATTGTTCGAGATGGTGAGTGACCTACGTGATCATTTTTAGGCGAAAGACAAACGGGAGGAGCGCCAGAAGCTCGAAATCCGGAAACCCTATCCTCTGAGTGGAACAGTGTGGTTTATCCTCCAAGTATAAACCGCAGTCACTAATACCATTTGATGGGAAGGAATCTCCCCGTCAATACCTGACCTATTTCCACTCTATGATAGGACACTAACCAATAGAGGATGCCCTACTCACGAGTCTATTTATCGGGATACTGAAGAGGCAGTCCTCTGAGGATATGATGATCTCTTCATTTAGTTGATTACACAGAGTTAGTTAGCTGATCATGACGGTAGCTGATTACATCTGCAGGATTCAGGTATTTGATAGTAATATTACTTTGTTATCCTCTCAAGCTTTATATTCCTTACCATGATATATTCTGTTTGTTAGCCTTATTTTATAGACTCATGTTATTTTTTGGAGTCTAATCGAACATATATACTAGTGGACTGCAGATCATGATCCATAATGTTTATTTATACTTTATATTTTTCTTGTGGATTGAGATATAGTTTAGCATACCATATTAGACATCCATATTCTGGATAACATATATGTGTTAGAGTTTGGCTAGAGTTTACTTGATACATAGCTGGCTTGTGCACGAACTTGTATCTCGAAAAGTGGGTACGGGTCGTGACAAGTATTTTTGGTGGCCCAAGCAGATTAAGTTAGCTGTTTCAGTTACCTTATTGTACCAAACGAGCCTGCGTATAAGATTAAATGCTTAGAAATCTCAATCCACAACTGATTTGACAACTTTCTTTCAAATAAATTACCTTCCTTAGAATTCATAATTTGCATTCGACCATACTCATTGACATCGATAACATTTGTTTCTCGTCTTTTCCTATTCCGGAGGGACAAAATTTGTGCATGACGTAAGTTAAAAATTAGCCAAATAGTATTCCTCATGTATTTGCATAAATAGTTGATTAACATGATTCTGTATATAATTATTAGTAGATAAGGAGGGGGTAACAAAGTCATAAGTATATAGTGTTTATAAAGGATACTAACATGTAAAGGATAAGATCAAGACTCATGAAGCTGAGAATCATAGACTATCATACTTGCTTGATAATGTTAGAGACACATCTCCCACAGATAACACTGAGGAATTATCTAAGCTTAAATTAAGCTTACACGATACCGAATCATGTATTTAGAAACAAACACATGATCTTACCATACTCAATAAAGAGCTTACGAAAGAGAAAAAGAAGTACAAAATACAGCTGTAAGAATTAGTGCTTTGACTACTAAATATGATAAAATGCATACTGCCTCTAAAAGAGTAGAGATAAGCTGGGCAAACTGGTTATTAAATCTCAAACTCAGTCTCATGGTCACAATACTCATATGAGACACAAGACTACTCAACACAAGAATACATGACATAGGAAAAACACACATACACATGTTGCACACAAACACGCTTTTATGTACACATATTCTCATATAATATGACAATCACCCACACATAGACATCATTATCATCCTGATCCTAACACAATCATGCATGCTACATGTCACTACTGTAGTAAGTATGGACACACTTCACCTCAATGTAGATTCAGAAGATTAGTTGATTTAAACTTGTATACATGGGTACCGAATGCTAACATTTCAGGACCCTCAAGTATTTGGGTACCAAAGATCACATCTACTCATGGTATAGGTAGACCTTCCTTCATCTTCTAGAAGCAAATGGATTCTCGATAGTGGGTGCTCGCGGCATATGACTAGAAATACAAATCTTTTCGCAACACTATCGATGAAAAGGAAAGAATATGTATCCTTTGGCAATAATCTGAAAGGTTATATTATAGGTAACGGTATTATTGGTAATCCTCCCTTTTCTGTTATTAAATTTTTTTGTTTAGTAATAGAGTTAAACATAACTTGCTTAGCATCAGTCATCTTGCTGACAATGGATATTATATTAACTTCGGAAAAACTAAATGCTCTATATATGATAGATCATCTGGACACATCGCTTTTAAAGGGATAAGGGAAGATAACATTTATATATTCTATCTCTCGAAAGATACTAATAATGCAGGAAAATGCCTCTACGCTCACATGGATGAATGATTACTATGGTATACGCGTCTTGGACATGCAAACATGGATACCATATCAAGACTGTCAACCAAGAAGCTAGTAAGAGGACTACAGGATATCACATTAAGAAAGGATACGGTATGTGCCGAATTTGAGAAAAATAAGGCGACTAAATCCTCTTTTAAATCCACCAACTCTGTAAGTACTACTAGACCATTGTAACTTCTTCATATGGATTTATTTGGTCCTAGTAGAGTAGCGAGTCTTGGTGGAAAACTCTATGCCTTTGTGATTGTTGTTGACTTTTCTCGATTCACTTGGGTTTTCTTTCTTTCAAACAAAAGTGATACTATTTCTGTTTTCAAAATTTTTGCTAAAAAGGTAAAAAACAAAAAACGCTTCATGATTACTCGAATCCGAAGTGATCATAGCGGTGAATTCGAACCTATGATTTCAAAAAGTTTTGTGATTTAAATGGTTTTAATCATGAATTTTCTTTTCCTAGAACTCCCTAAGAAAGTTGTATTTTGGAGCGGACGAATAGAACTCTTGGCGATATGACCAGAGTCATATTGAATCAATTTTTACTTCCAAAATATTTTGTGCAGAAGCTGTAAGTATAGCATGCCATGTCTTGAATAGGGTTTTAATTCAACCTATTTCGAAGAAAACTCCTTATGAACTTTGGTTTGGTAAAACCCCAACTATTTTTTATTTTAGAGTGTTCGATTGTCGCTATTTTATCCTGAATATCAAAGACAAGTTAGGAAAGTTTGATGCCAAAACTGATAAAGATATTTTTCTTGATTATGCTGCCAAGAGTAAAGGATACAGAGTATTCAACAAACGCTCCATTATTGATAAAAAAAATCTGCTAATCTTACTTTTGATAAGAATAATAGTTCAGCAGTAGTTTCTGATGACAACGATGATGTTTATATCAAATCAATAACTCCTACCCCTGATAAAAAAACATCTGAAACTAGTTCTCTGGATAGCTTACCAAAGAAGTTCCACTTCAAGCTAGAACATCTAGAAAACTTGGTAATAGGTGAGCTATAAAGTGGAGTAAGTACTCGTTCATCTGTTAGAGATTATATAGCTAACACTGCTTTTATATCCCAAATAGAACCTAAAAATGTTTTAGTAGCTTTTTTGATGAGTTTTGGATATCTACAATACAAGAAGAACTCAACCAATTCAAAAGAAATCAGATTTGGGAACTTGTTCCCAAGCCTGCTAACCATTCGATTATTGGTACTCGATGGATCTTTCATAACAAAGTTAATAAGGACGGTTCAGTCACACGTAACAAAGCACGTCTCGTAGTCCAAGGATACAACCAAGAGTAAGGTATCGACTACGATGAGACATATGCTTCTGTTACACGATTTGAATCAATCTACATGCTTTATGCCTTTGCAAATTTCTAAAATTTCAAACTCTTTTGAATGGATGTTAAAAGTGCTTTTCTAAATAATTTTATTAAAGAAGAAGTTTTCGTAAAGCAACCACCTGACTTTAAAAACTATAAATTTTCTGATCATATTTTTGAGGTTATGAAAGTTCTTTATGGCCTCAAACAAGCCCTTCACGCTTCGTATGAATGCTTAAGCACTTTTTTAGTTAAAAAAATTCGAAAGGAAAGATTGACACGACATTTTTTATAAAATCAATTGATGACACAATTCTATTAGTGCAAATTTATGTAGATCACATCATTTTTGGGTCCACTAATGAGGTATTATGCCAAGAATTTGCCAAGTGTATGTAGAATGACTTCGAGATGAGCATGATGGGGGAGCTTAACTACTTCCTTGGATTACAAGTCAAACAAAACTCACAAAGAGTCTTCATCAGTCAATCAAAGATACAAAGGACATGCTAAAAAAATTTGATCTTGACAACTTCAAACCTATCAGTACTCCGATAACTACTACAACTAAATTAGAACCTGATAAAAGCGGCAAACCAGTCGACCAACGTAAGTATCAAGGTATGATCGGAAGTCTACTCTATTTAACTGTTAGTCATTCCGATATAATACTTAGTGTTTGCCTATGTGCTCGTTATCAAGCTAATCCTAAGGAATTACATATGAACGCAGTTAAGCGTAGCTTTCGATACCTTAAAGGTACTGTTACAGTGGACTTTTGGTATCCCAAAACTGCATCCTTTGACCTAATCGGTTATTCGGATGCTAATTTTGTTGGATGCAAAGTCGATCGTAAAAGTAGCAGCAGCAAGTGTCATTTATTAGGAAAAACTTTAGTCTCTTGGTTTAGCAAGAAGCAAAATTCAGTCGCACTATCTACAATAAAAGCTGAATACATAGCTGCAGGACATTGTTGTGCTCAGATTTTGTGGATAAAATAAATCCTAGCAGACTATAATTTATCTTTTAAGTACATTCCTATATTCTATGATAATACTAGTGCTATTAACTTGACAAAGAACCTAATATGTCACTCTCGTACTAATAGAAATATGACACCACTTTTTAATAGATCATCAATTGCAAGGCAAGATTAATCTAGAATTTATTGGCACTATTAATCAGCTAGCAGACTTTTTCACTAAACCACTTGCCGAAGAGCATTTTAACTTTCTTCGTCGAGAATTGGGGTTCTTGGTTGACAATGACATACCATAAGCCTTATCTGCATAATAACTTGTTAATCAAATTCATATCTGTTGCATTGTTTTGGATACAAGCCGAAAGGATCCTTCTGTCAACAAGACGTAAAAGCCTAAGCGACACGGTGCCAAGTGTCTTCGGACTACCGCTAGCTGGTATCCGGCCCCTACAGCTAACCTGAGATGATTCACATATACTGAATAATGATTCACAAGTCTGTCCTATATTCTATTTATTTTGTGGCCAATAAAATCCACTATTTTCCAATTTTAGACTATTTGCTCCGTGATGGCTGTGGTTGACTACTTTATGATGCTGCTGATGCACTCTAGTTATGTCTCTATTTTTAGTTTTATTTCATGCATTCTAGTTATATTTTTCTTCTAGTTTCATTTCATATGTACGACTGCAAGTTTCTTCTACTTGATTATCAAAACTGCTAGTTTTCTCTGTTAAAGTTTGGTTATGGTTATGTTGTGTGCTTGCTTTCTTCACTTTGTCTATCTTTTATCCTTTTACGGGGGAGCTATGCATTATTTTACTAAATGAAAAATGGGGAGACAAATAGTAGAAAATTAGTAGCATACTATGTGATATTTGATGCGATATTGTATATATAGTGTATATGTCTGTTGTGCTTGGATAAATCCTTTGTACTAGGTTGGAATTATTCGTTTGCAGGAGAGACATGTCATAAGTGCAAATTATACTCTCTCCTTCAATATGTGTCTAGGTATGAATATTGAAACATACAAATATCATTTTGTCAATTATCAAAATAGAAGAAATTGTTGACCCAAACTGGATCACAGTCAACCTAATTTAGATAATTAACAATATCTGATATGATCTAATATGACACATCAAGTTCAAGGCAGAACATCATCTATGATTTAATTCAACATATCAAATTCAAGACAGACGTCATCTACAAGCTATTACTCTACAAATGTATTTGTTCTCAAGTCTGTATTTTTTTTAATTTATTGAGTCTAGAAAAATGTATGGTCGTATTGAGTCATCTAAAACCCTAGACATATCTCTCCAAGATCTACCATACAAAACAAACCAATTCTTGAACCAAACCAAACTGTGCTCATCCATATAGGGCTTCTGGTCTGAGGTAGATAGAATTCGGGCTGAACTCTGCCTAAGGTAGAAATCGGGGCAAAATCTGTCTCCGTATAATCAGCAACCTAATTTTTAGGAACACAATGCAATGAGCTGTCCAACTTTCGAATTTTTGAATAATTGGGACAGAATTCTGGCCGAACTCTGCCTCCCCTGACTAGTATAAATAGAGCTTGATTTCTTCCATTCCAAATCATCTTTCACTCAGATCTTCTAAGACTTATATGCTCTAAGCCTTACTCTTCCGATCCCCTAGCCACAAAACTTCCTAAGTCCTAAGGTGCTCAGTATAATTCAGCTAGAAGTTCTGTACAAGAGTTAAAAAAAGTCATTTGGAAAATTCCAAGTTTTGCATTTGCAAAGTTGTGAGAAGTTGGCGTACTCTTCTGAGTAAATGCACGTGTGTACCCTATTTCACAAATAGTGGATTTCAATCCTGAGCAAGAGTTCTCAGGCTTAGACTAACCATAAGAGAATCCTGGTTATATCGCTGTATTTGCGTGTGCCTTTCTAAACTCTTATACTTTCTATATTACTACTCTCTGATTATATATTCTCTCAATAGTTGCCTATGAACTTAGCATAGAGTTAATTTTTTAACTGGTCATTATAGCCACAAACTCTATTCACCTCCTCTAGAGTTGCCTATACGTTATTTCAATTGGTATCAGAGCTCTAGCCTCTTGATAAAAGATTAACACCCTAGATTCGATCTATGGTAACCGTACAACCCATTCTCACCAACTACGGTGAAGGCCAACCCTATTTGATGGAACCAAGTACACTTACTGGAAGACACGAATGAGTTTCTTTCTGAAATCTTTAGACTTTGACTTATGGACCATAGTTACAGATGGTTATAAGAAACCTGCTAGAATTGTAGATGAAGTAAACCTCATAGAGAAACCCCATGACAAATACACTGAGCCAGAAAATAAATAAGCTAGTCTAGATGCTAGGACTATTAATGCTCTCTTCTGTGCTATAGACTGGAATGAATCAACAAGGTATCTACGTGTACCACTTCGCACGAAGTATGAAAGCTTCTAGAAGTGACTCACGAAGGAACCACTCAAGTCAAGGAATTAAAAACCAGTCGGCTAATACAGGAGTACGAAGAATTCAAGATGAAGCCCAACGAGACGATCACACAAATGTTTACCAGATTTTTCGACATCGTCAACCCCCTTCCTTCCCTCGGAAAGAACTACTCCAACCATGAGAAGATACGCAAGGTGCTAAGGTGTCTAACAAAGAGCTGGAACCCCAAAGCCACCGCAATGATCAAAGGAAACGATCATACTACTATGTCTTTGGAGACTCTGATGGACAAACTAATGATACATGAGCTCATCCTCAAGTACTTTGAAGAAACTGCTCCAAAGGAAAAAAATCGCTCTAAGAGTTCATCGCCGAAAGACTGCTCCAGATGAAACAGACGATGACAACTCTGATGGTGATAATTAAGCACTTTCAAGAAGTTTTTACGTTTCAACCAAAGGAAGAAGGAATAACACAAAGACGATGATAAATAGCCTATCTACTTCGGTTGTAAGAAGACAGGACATGTCCAGAAAGGCTTCCTTACAATAAAAAAAGGGAGCCGATATTGAAAATCATACAAGAGGCCTTCCTCTCGGAAGTATGCCAACACAAGTATATGGCACGAGAGCGAATCCAGTGACTCGAAAGTAAAAGAGGATACTCCCCAATTTGATACTGCAAACATCTGCCTAATGGCAACGTCCAATAAGGTAACAACTGATCCACTTGATGACTTTACTTTTGATGAACTTGGAGATGCTTTTAGTGATTTACTTGAAGATCACAAGAAGTTACTTAGTAAGTACAAACATGCAAAGGATAAGATAAAGACTCATAAAGCTGATATTCATAGACTATCATGCTTGCTTGATAATGTTAGATACACATCTCCCATAGATAACACTAAGGAATTATCCAAGATTAAATTAAGCTTATATGATGCCGAATCACGTATTGAAAAATAAACACAAGATCTTACCGTACTTAATAAAGAGCTTACAGAAGAGAAAAAGAAGTACAATACTGCAGCTGCAAGAATTAGTGCTTTGACTGCTAAGTATGATAAAATGTATACTGCCTCTAAAAGATTAGAGATCAGGCTGGGCAAACAGGTTATTAAACCTCAAACTCAGTCTCACGGTCACAGCACTCACATGAGACACAAGACTACTCAACACAAGAATACATGACATAGGAAAAACACGCATACACATGCTGCACACAAATACACTTTTATGTACACATATTCTCATACAATACGACAATCACCTACACATAGATATCATTATCATCCTGCTCCTAACACAAACATGTATGCTACATGTCACTACTATGGTAAGTATGGACATACTTCACCTCAATGTAGATTCAAAAGATTAGTTGATTTAAACTTGTATGCATAGGTATCGAAGGCTAACAATTCAGGACCCTCATGAATTTGGGTACCATAGTCACATCTACTCGTGGTGTAGGTGGATCTTCCTTCATCTTCTAGAAGCAAATGGATTTTCGATAGTGGGTGCTCGCGACATATGACTGAAAATACAAATCTTTTCGCAACACTATCGATGAAAAGGGAAGGATATGTATCCTTCGGCAATAATCTAAAAAGTTATATTATAGGTAACGGTACTATTGGTAATCCTCCCTTTCCTGTCATTAAAGATGTTTATTTAGTAACAAAGTTAAAGCATACATTGCTCAGCATCAGTCATCTTGCTGACAATGGATATGATATTAACTTTGGAAAAACTAAATGTTCTATATATGATAGATCATCTGGAGACATCGCTTTTGAAGGGATAAGGGAAGATTATATTTATATATTCTATCACTCGAAAGATACTAACAATACAGGATGATGCCGATACGCTCACAAGGATGAAAGATTACTATGGCATATGCATCTTGGACATGAAAACATGGATACCATATCAAGATTGTCAACCAAGAAGCTAGTAAGAGGACTACCGGATATCACATTCAAAAAGGATACTGTCTGTACTGAATGTGAGAAAAATAAGGCAACTAAATCCTCTTTTAAATCCATCAACTCTGTAAATACTACTAGACCCTTGCAACTTTTTCATATGAATTTGTTTGGTCCTAGTAGATTAGCCAGTCTTGGTGGAAAACTCTACGCCTTTGCGATTATTGATGACTTTTCTCGATTTACTTGGGTTTTTTTTCCTTCATACAAAAGTGATACTATTTTTGTTTTCAAATTTTTTGCTAAAAATCTATAAAACGAAAAAAGGCTTCATGATTACTCGAATCCGAAGTGATCATGACTGCAAATTTGAAAACTCTGATTTCAAAAAGTTTTATTATTTAAATGGTTTTAATCATGAATTTTCTTGTCCTAGAACTCCCTAAAAAAATAGTGTTATGGAGCAGACGAATAGAACTCTTGGCAATATGGCTAGAGTCATGTTGAATCAGTTTTTACTTTCGAAATATTTTTGGGCAGAAGCTGTAAGTACAGCATGCCATGTCTTGAATATGGTTTTAATTCGACCTATTTCGATGAAAACTCCCTATGAACTTTGGTTTGGTAGAACCCTAACTATTTTTTATTTAAGAGTGTTCGGTTGTCGCTGCTTTATCCTGAATACCAAAGAAAACTTAGGCAAGTTTGATGCCAAAGCTGACGAAGGTATTTTTCTTGGTTATCTTGCCAAGAGCAAAGGACACAGAGTGTTCAACAAATGCTCCATGATTGTTGAAAAATATACTAATATTACTTCTGATGAGAATAATAGTTCAGCAGTTGTTTCTGATGACGACGATAATATTTATATCAAATCAATAACTCCTACCCCTGATAATACAACATCTGGAACCAGTTCTCTAAATAGCTTACCAAATAAGTTTCACTTTACACCAGAACATCCAAAAAATGTAGTAATATGTGAGGTTTCAAGAAGAGTAAGTCCTCATTCATCTGTTAGAGATTCTATAGCTAGCACTACTTTTATATCCCAAGTAGAACCTTAAAATATTTTAGAAGCTTTTTTTAATAAATTTTGGATATCTGCAATGTAAGAATAACTCAACCAATTCGAAAGAAATCAGATTTGGAACTTGTTCCTAAACCTGCTAACCATTCGAATATTGGTACTCGATGGGTCTTTCGTAACAAAGTTAATGAGGGCGATTCAGTTAGATGTAACAAAGCACGTCTCCTAGCCCAATGATACAACCAAGAGGAAGGTGTCGACTATGATGAGACATATGCTCCTGTTGCACGACTTGAATCAATCCGCATGCTTTGTGCCTTTACAAATTTTCAAAATTTTAAACTCTTTCAAATGGATGTTAAAAGTGCTTTTCTAAATGGTTTTATTAAAGAAAAAGTTTTTGTAAAACAACCACGTGGTTTTGAAAACTATAAATTTCCTGATCAAGTATTTAAGCTTAAGAAAGATCTTTATTGCCTCAAACAAGCCCATCGCGTTTGGTATGGATGCCTAAGCACTTTCTTACTTAAAATGTATGCAGAATGAGTTCGAGATGAGCATGATGAGGGAGCTTAACTACTTCCTTGGATTGAAAGTCAAACAAAACTCCCAAGGAGTCTTTATCAGTCAATCAAAGTATACAAAGGACATGATCAAGAAATTTGATATTGACAACATCAAACCAATCAGTACTTCGATGGCTACTATAACTAAATTAGAACCTGATGAAAGCGGCAAACCAGTCGACCAACATAAGTATCGAGGTATGATTGGTAGTCTACTCTATTTAACTGCTAGTCGTCCCGATATAATGTTTAGTGTTTGTCTATATGCACGTTATCAAACCAATCCTAAGGAATCACACATGAGCACAGTTAAGCGTATCTTTCAATACCTTAAAGGTACTGTTGCAGTAGGCTTGTGGTATCCCAAAAATACATCCTTTGACCTAATCGATTATTCGGATGCTGATTTTGCTAGATGCAAAGTCGACCATAAAAGTACCAATGGCACGTTTTATTTAGTAGGAAAAGCTTTAGTCTCTTGGTTTAACAAGAAGCAAAACTCTGTCGTACTATCTACAATAGAAGCTGAATACATAGCTGCAAGACGTTGTTGTGCTCAAATTTTGTGGATGAAGCAAACCCTAGCAAACTATAATTTATCTTTTAAGCACATTCTTATATTCTGTGATAATATACTAGTGTTATTAACTTGGCAATAGAACCAAATATGTCACTCTCGTACTAAGCATACAAAAATATGACACCATTTTTTAAGAGATTATCAATTGCAAGGCACTATTAATCTTGAATTTATTGACATTGATAATCAGCTGGCAGACTTTTTCACTAAACTGCATGTCGAAAAGCGTTTCAACTTCCTTCGTCGAGAATTGGGTATCATGGATAAAAATTTCATACCATAAGCCTTACCTGCGCAAATACTTGGTAAAACAAATTCATATATGTTGCATTATTTTGGGTACAAGTCGAAAGGGTCCTTCTGTCAACAAAGCGTAAAAGCCTAAGCGATATGGTGCCAAGTGTCTTCGGACTACCGCTAGCTGGGATCCGGCCCCTACAGCTAACCTGAGACGATTCACATATATTGAATAATGATTCACAAGTCTATCGCATATTCTAATTATTTTGTGGCCAATAAAATCTACTTTTTCCAATTTTAGACTATCTGCTCCATGATGGTTATGGTCTACTACTTTATGATGCTGCTGATGCTCTCTACTTATGTCTCTGCTTTTTAGTTTCATTTTATGCACTCTAGTTATATTTTTCTTCTAGTTTCATTTCATATGTATGACTACAAGTTTCTTTTACTGGATTATCAAAACTTCTAGTTTTCTCTATTAAAGTTTGATTATGGTTATGTTGTGCTTGCTTTCATCACTTTGTCTATCTTTTATCCTTTGAGCTATGCATTATTTTGCTAAATGACAAAGGAGTAGAAAAAATAGTAGCATACTATGTGATATTTGATGCAATATTTTATATACAGTGTATCTGTCTGTTGTGCTTGGATAAATCCTTTGTACTAGGTTGAAATTATTCATTTGCGGGGGAGCCATATTATACATGCAAATTATACTATCTCTTTCAATATGTGTCCAGGTATGAATATTGAAACATACAAATATCATTTTCTCAGTTATCAAAATAAGGGAGATTGTTGACCCAAACTGGATCACAGTCAACCTGATTTAGATAATTAACAAACTTATATCTGATATGATCTGATACGACACATCAAGTTCAAAGCAGAACATCATCTATAATTTAATTCAATGCATCAAGTTCAAGACAGACGTCGTCTACAAGCTATTATACTACAAATGTATTTGTTCTCAAGTCTGTAATTTTTTACTTTATTGAGTCTAGGAAAATGTATGTTGAGTCGTACTGAGTCATCTCAAACCCTAGACATATCCCTCCATGCTCCACCATACAAAACAAACCAATTCCTGAACCAAACCAAACAACCCTCACCCATATAGGGCTTCTGGTCTGAGATAGATAGAATTCGGGCTGAACTCTGCCTTCTTAAAGTCAGCAACCTGATTTTAGGAACACCTTGCTACGAGCTATCCAACATTCAAATTTTTGAATATTTGGGACAGAATTCTGGCCGAACTCTGCCTCCCCTGACTAGTATAAATAGATCTTGATTTCTCCCATTTCAAATCATCTCTCACTCTCATCTTCTAAGACTTATATGATCTGATCTAAGCCTTACTCTTCCAATCCTCTAGCCACAAAACTTTCTAAGCCCCAAGGTACTCAGTACGATTCAGCTAGAAGTTCTGTACAAGAGTTGAAAAAGAAGTCACTTGGAAAATTTTATGTTTCACATTTGCGAAGTTGTAAGACGTTGCCGTGCTCTTCTGAGTAAAGGCACGTGTGTACCCAATTTCATAAATAGTAGATTTTAATCCTGAGCAAGAGTTCTCAGGCCTGGACTAGTCCTCCACGAGGGAAACCAGGTTATATCGCTGTGTTTGCAAGTGCTCTTCTAAACTCTTATACTTTTCGCATTATTACTCTCTGATTATATATTCTCTCAGTAGTTGCTTCTGGAATTAGCAAAGAGTTATTTTTTAACTGGTCATTATAGACACAAACTCTATTCACCCCCCTCTAGAGTTGCCTACACGTTATTTCAGATCAAATGTGGGTTGAAAGTTATGGATGATTTTTATGATATGGGTTATGATAAATCAAAAAAAAAAGGGAGAGAAGGTTTTGTAAGCTTTATATTTAGATTACAATTATTTAAGTGGTCAAATTTGATTTAAATTGTGAGACAATTTTTAGCTAATGTGATATAGTGTTTATATTTGAGTAGGTGAATCGAATGTGGGTTGACGTCCTCAAATACGCAATTTCGATTCCTTTGGAGCAATAAATTATTTGGAGTGTTTATGGAGTCTATTAGACTTGGTTGATAAGTAAATAAATACATATTTGGATATATAGAGACATTAAATAAGTAAATTCTGATGGGTGTAATAAAGTTATATCTTATATAAAGTTGACTGTGTATACATGACTAAAAAAAGGCGAATTGTCGAAGATTAGACTTGGAACTTAAGTATAGAAAACTTGAAGAATTGTTTCGGAAGAGGTTGAATTATTTTGGATCAAGTATGCGTTTGATTATAGATTTGGTTATTATTACTATTTTTGGAGATGGTAAAGATATAGGTAGGGTGGTAAGATGAGGACGAGTCTAAGTTCGGATTGTTATAATTTTATTACATAATTGAGCGAATATATATATATATATATATATATATATATATATATATATATATATATATATATATATATATATATGAACTAATATATATATATATATATATATATATATATATATATATATATATATATATATATATATTTTAGTTCATATATATATATATATATATATATATATATATATATATATATATATATATATATATATATATATATATATATATATATATATATGAACTAATATATATATATATATATATATATATATATATATATATATATATTTTAGTTCATATATATATATATATATATATATATATATATATATATATATATATATATATATATATATATATATACAAAAAAAAAAAAAAATATATATATATATATATATATATATATATATATATATATATATATATATATATATATATATATATTTGAGTGAATATGTATATATATATATATATATATATATATATATATATATATATATATATATATATATATATATATATATATATGACTTTAGAATTATATGACCTATGGAGTAGATACAGGTAATAGTTGGGGCCTTAATGGATAGTGCTGGAATATGAATCGATGGTATTAGTGGTTGTTGGTTCATAGAATAAGCTAGCCCGATTTAGAAATCCTTCTTGATAAATGTCACGCCCCAGACCAGAATACTAGAGAGCGGGGGCAGACATAGCCAGCTACGTATATGAAATGGATTCCATCTCGCTATACGGTCACGGCTGTCTAGATACATGAGGGTTTATATACAAGCCAACAGTCTCTTAAGGTCATGAACAAGCCTAGTGTCTCAATCACAAGCAGTAAGTAAAAGGTTACAAGAAGTATGATCATTAAAATATACAATAGTAAGGCGTCCCAAACATTACATATTCAGCTTATCATGAAGATAGTCGTTACAAAATGTTAGGACTAGCAAGAGTTTAGTCATACATGATCAACCCTAGGATTTGTTAATCATGTTACAGCCCGTAGGCAGACAGTAAGTAAGTGCAATCGAGCTAAACGGGTGCTCGTCGGCTAAACGCCTCAATAGAATATTTTTACAATAAAGTGGGAGATCAAAAATAAACCCACTCGTTGCTAGGGTTCCGTCTAGTGGCCACCATCTGGCTTGAAGGTCGGTAGATCCTCTGGAGCTGCTCCAAAATCTGGCCACACAAAACCAGCTAGGTCAGATCCCAGAAAGAGCAAGTGCCACAAAGGAAGCTTCACTTAGGAACTAAAACCAGCAATCAGCACAATAGTATAAATAAAGTAAGAACTGGAAATAAAGAAAATATATCAGGATGATATACGACGAGATAACCATGGAACTATTCAGATAACCAGGTTACAACCCGTAAACCAAACAAGGGCCGGGGTTATAACCCTTCGTCTGAACAGAACTTGAAATTCTCACCATTTATCGGTAAAATAAATACAAGCATTCTGGTCATGCAGCAATCTGGAACAAGGTCAGGGCAAGACTAGACAGGTTAAACTCCATTCAACCATTTTACGGCCAAGCAAGAACTACGGCTTGATACTTTAACTAACTAGGGTTATCACAAACCTATTTACTAGCAAGATGCAGTGAGATTGCTCCACAGCCACAAGCCCTGCAGACCATCCAGGTTACCCGGGTTAAAAGAATTAGAGTTGAATTCAGGTGGGTACATCGTCCAGGAAACGAATGTACCCTTAGGTAGCTTGAAGGGTGCAACACATGACAGTGTGCTGGAAATGTGCCCTACTCGACGGCAGGCTACAGATCCCAAGGCGTGCCCAGGTAACGGGATTGCCTGTAGCTGGGATATCTCTTTATGACTAGTGTATTAATCTAGTTATTAACCTTAGTCCATTTCAATAGTACTCCTGACCGTGGTACTCAGGAGTCCCCTCCTAGACATGATGCAAGACAGGACATGATTATTTGTACAAGCACAATCGTCCACGGTGTCCAGGTCATTATATAGGTCATGTCATATTAGGTAGCCGTCGCAACAGCTATTCGAGATAATCATGTCAGGTTTCTCATGTCAAGTTCACTTGTCAGGAGTGCGCCATGACGGGCCACTATCAGGTCATGTCAGGTTACTTGTCAAGAGTGCACCACTACGGGTCACTATCGTGTCAGGCTCAGTTATCATTTCCAAACATATTGCATAAATTGGTGATTATCAAGTTCATGACAAAAGGCGTAAGGATATAAAATAGGCGTAAAATATCTAATAAAATATCATATTCAGGGCTATAGAAGAGCCATGCGGCTAAAGCATATGCGGTCAGGAAAGGGTAAGACTCATACGGCCCAATTAAGAGAGCGTATGCGGCCAGGATCGCTGAATCCCATGCGGCCAAGACAAGGGGGCGCATGCGGCTGAAAGTGCAAGGGCGCATGCGGCTCTTAGACGTTGGGCCTCATGCGGCCAGCGGAAGTCTGGAGTTCATGCGGCTCGAGAAGAAGCGACCCATGCGGCTGCGAGGAAAGGGAACCATATGCGGCTGGCGAGGAACAGGTGCGCATGCGGCTGAAGGGGCAGGAACCTATGAGGCCGAGAAGACACCGGTCCATGCGGCTGAAAAGGAGCAAGGGGGTTATGCGGCTCAATTCAGTTAGGAGAGAAGTCCATGCGGCTAGATCTGGGTTCTCATACGGCTCGAAGATCAGGGCCTATGCGGTCCGTAAGTGCTAGAGTTCATGCGACTCAAGGAGATGGACGCATATACGACCGATGGAGAATGAGCCCATGCGGCTCAGGAAGTGAGATCCAGCCTATGCGGCTGAGAGTCCCATGCGACCGATTCACTTGCCGCATGAATTGTCATGCAGTCAAGTCAAGTCTAAGCACAGTTCATCTTCTCCAAATTTCCGAGAAGAAGAACACCATGAGAGTTAAGTTCTCAAGCTCCACAACTCTATCATCCGGAGCCCAAATCCGAACTTCCATAGGTCAAAATGGGGTAGAACGAGATTCTCTACAACATAGAACCCTCAAAACTCAGAAATAACAAGATTTAGTAGATCAAAACCCAAGAAATCCGAAAACAAAGTAAACTTAGATCTATAAGAATCTAGCCATGGAAAGTGAAAATGCCAAGTTCTAAAGTTAGTTAAAATGTTATAAGGAAGAGAATGAAGCAATAAAATTTGAGTTCCTCCAAGAAGCAAGTTGCACTTGCCTAGACCTCTCTTTCCTCTCTCTGGTAGGTAAGGAAGTAAATGAGGAAGAAGAAGATAAATGAAGAGAGAGAAAGGAGAGGGGTAATAAATATGAATGGTGGTGGTAGGTAGGGGGTTCATCCATGGGTTCATTATGAACCAATAGCAAATCCCAAACCAAACCAAGCCAACCCGGACCAAGAATAAACCGAGCCAAGAAGGAAAAGCTAAGCCAGGAATTAAGCAATACAAGATAAAATACGTACACGTATTCCAAATACGTAATACGAACCACAAGCATTACAACTCTACCCACCTTAAAAGAATTTCGTCCTCGGAATTTAATCAAGAGGCTAGAGGGCAATGACAAGCTACATTAATCACTTGCAAGCTATAACTAGGCAGGCAATCACTCTTTCAAGCAAGGAATCGAAGACATGAGACATAAGGAAGACATTATACCTCACGAGTCAAACAAGTCAGGATATCGCGATCCGATATCATCCTCACGCTCCCACGTTGACTCCCCCAAAGAGTGATGACCCCAAGCAACTCGGACTAACTTGATAGTCTTGTTCTTGAGGATCTTCTCTCTCCGGTCCAATATAGACACGGGCCACTCCTCATACGAAAGGTTGGTACCAACAACCAATTCCAAATGATCCAGGATGTGGCTTGGGTCTGAAATATACCGTCGTAATTGGGATACATGGAACACGTCATGCACCTCGCTTAGCGACGGCGGAAGAGCGAGACGATAGGATACATCTCCTACTCGCTCCAGAATATTAAACGGTCCTATATACCTAGGACTAAGCTTGCCCCGTACGCCGAAACGAATGACGCCACGGTTAGATGAAATCCTAAGGAATACATGATCGCCGACCGAAAACTCGAGAGGACGTCGATGAGAATCGGCCCAATGGCGCTGGCGATCTTGGGCAACTCGAAGATGATCTCTGACTCGCCTGACCACTTCAACTATCTGGGCAGTCATTTCTGGACCGAGCATCTGCCTCTCTCCAACATCATCCCAGGCTAGCGGGGATCTGTACTTCCTACCATACAGTGCCTCGAACGGTGCCATCTGGATACTAGCCTGGAAACTGTTGTTGTACGAGAACTCCACCAGGTGCAAGTGATCTTTCCACGAGCTCCCGAAGTCAAGTGTGCAAGACCACAACATGTCTTCAAGAGTCTGGATTGTACGCTCCGACTGACCATCTGTTTACGGGTGATAAGCTAAACTGAACTGAAGATGAGTCCCCAAACTCTCTTGTAGTCTACGCCAAAAATACGACGTAAATTTTGAATCTCGGTCCGAGGTGATACTGACTGGCACACCGTACAATCTAACAATCTGCCTGAGGTACATCTCTGCTAGCTGAGCCGTCGACTGACCAACTCTGAATGGAAGAAAGTGAGCCACTTTCCTGAGCCGATCAACTATAACCCAAATAGTATCTCTACCAGCTGGGGATCTAGGCAATCTGGTCACAAAATCCATGGTCACATGCTCCCACTTCCATTCTGGGATCGGCAAGGGCTGAAGAAGTCCAACCGGTCTCTGATGTTCGGCTTTAACTTATTGGCAAACCAAACTCTGAGAGACAAACCGAGCTATCTCCCACTTCATGCCATTCCACCAAAAGTGCTGGCAAATATCACGGTACATCTTCGTACTACCGGGATGGATGGAATACTGAGAACTGTACGCTTCTGACATGATCTCCTGTCTGATATCTCTACTGGGTATGCAAAGACGATTACCATGCCTAAGTGTACCGTCTTCTTGAATGCATAACTCTGGCCTTCGGCCTGCCTCACACTCTGCTCTGAGTCGCTGAAGCTTGGAATCTGTCGACTGAGCCATCCGGATCCTCTCAACTATGGTGGACTGAACTTGTATGTTGGCCATCAAGGCTATACTGGAAGGAAGAACAACTTCAATACCCATCTTCTGAAGATCTGCTAACAGCTCTGATTGCGCTGTTAGGAAATAAACTCCGGCTCTCCTGCTCAATGCATCTGCAACGACATTGGCCTTCCCAGGATGATACTGCAGGTTGACATCATAATCCACAAGAAGCTCCAGACACCTTCTCTGACGCATGTTAAGATCCTTCTGGGTGAAAACATACTTCAGGCTCTTGTGGTCGGTAAAAATCTCCACCCTGTCTCCATACAAATAGTGCCTCCACAACTTAAGTACAAACACTACTGCTGCCATCTCCAAGTCATGGGTTGGATAATTCCTCTCATGATCACGAAGTTGTCGTGATGCATAAGCTATTACCTTTCCATGCTGTATCAGAACACATCCTAATCCTCTGCCTGAAGCATCACAGTACACTGAGAATCCCCCGGTCCCATCTGGAAGCGTAAGAATAGGAGCTGTTATCAGGCCTCGTTTCAACTGCTCAAAAGAACTCTGACACTCTGCTGTCTAAGCAAACTGTGCATCCTTGCGGATCAACTGGGTCAATGGCGCTGAAATCCGAGCAACGTCTAAAATAAATCGCCGGTAATAGCCAGCCAATCCAAGAAAACTACGAACCTCTGCAACTGTTCTGGGCACTGGCCATGACTCAATAGCCACAATCTTCTGGGGATCCACTTTTACTCCTCCTCGAGTGATGATATGACCCAAGTACGAAATACGATCGAGCCAGAACTCGCATTTACTGAACTTGGCATATAACTGGTGCTCCCTGAGAATCTGAAGAACCACACGGAGATGCTGCTCATGCTCCACCTCACTCTTACTGCAGACCAGGATGTCATCTAAGAACACAATCACAAACTGATCTAAGTAAGGCATGAAGATGCGATTCATGAGGTCCATGAATACTGCCGGCGCATTGGTTGCTCCAAAAGGCATAACAAGGAACTTCCAATGCCCATACCTCGATCTAAAAGCCGTCTTCGGGATGTCCTGCTCTCTGACTCTGATCTGATGATAACCTGAGCGCAAATCAATCTTCGAGAATACTGAAGCCCCCTTGAGTTGATCAAACAAGTCATCTATCCTCGGAAGAGGGTATCTGTTCTTGATTGTCACTGAGTTCAAGGTACGATAATCAACACATAACCTGGACGTACCATCCTTCTTTTTTCACAAGAAGCATCGGGGCTCCCCAAGGCGATCCGCTAGCACGAATGAATCCCTTGGTTCTGAGTTCTTCAATCATCTTGTACAATATCTCCAACTCTGACGGTGCCATCCTGTAGACTCTCTCTGACACTGGGGCTGTCCCGGGAATCAAGTCTATGGTGAACTCGATCTCCCGCTCCGACGGCATACCTGGAAGCTCTTCTGGGAAAACATCTGGGAACTCATCCACTATCCTGGGCAACTGAACTGCTGCTACTGCCATCCGCAATACTGGAGGGGAAGACTCAACCTCGCCTCGAGAGAAAAAACTTCGGCTCGCCTGGAATGCTAAAAACAACCCTGCCAATGTGGCAGTCTATTCTAGCATACTGGTTCCTCAACCAATCCATCCCTAAGACCATATCATAATCGGCCATCGAGAATTCTATTAATCTAGCGGGAAACTCTCTACCGCTAACTACGATCCGACACGAGGAAAACACTCTATCTACTCCCACAAGTCCGTTACCAGTAAGTATATTGAGCCTTACTGATAATGACTCGGGCTCCAATCCTATCCGTGTCGCGAATCGTGCAGACATAAAAGAATGCGATGCACCAGAATCAAATAAAGCTGAAGCTGGAAAGGAGTTGACGAGAATAGTACCTGCCACTACCTCTCTTGGTGCTAATCCTTCCTCTACGGTCATCACCATAGCATGACCATGCCCTCGGGGTGCTGGTCCCCTCTGCTGAAATCCTCGCTGCCTATTCTGACTCTGGGCCTGGGCTTGTGCATATTGCTGGGGGTTCTGCTGCTGGAACACTTAGGTCTGAGGCGGCAAGGGCCTCGGCAATGGATACTGCTGCTGCTGGACCGGAGCTGGTCCTCTCACTGAAGAGCTAGAAAGGTTGGACGATGATGAACCACCCCTATTCGGGCAGGATCCAACCCTATGGTCTGGTGCTCCACAAGCTAGACACAATCCTTGCGCCCTGCAACATTCTGCTACCACATGCCCTGGCTTCCCACAATGAGAATATCCCACAGTGGAAGATTGCTTCTGCTTCTGCTGCTGCTGCTGAGGGTACGTCGGGGTGGAATGCTGAACCGACGTTACTGAGGCCGCTCGCCTCGGAGCTCCAATAGTCAAGGCCCTGGCTGCCGGGGCTGGGGCTGAAGACTGATTCATCTGACCGTGGGATCTCTTCCGACCTCCGGCCCTATCCACAATCCTCTAGGAGGTATACTCATGCCTCCGGGCCGCTCTTAAGACTGCATCAAAAGTTTGATGCTCAAACTGCTCAACCGCCAATAGAAACTCCAGGTGAAGCCCCTGCTGAAATCGCTGGGCTCTATCATACTCGGTTGCCACCAAGGTGGGAGCAAACCGACTGAGTCTCGAAAACTCGGCCGCATATCCATCGACCGTCCTGTCCATCTGCTTCAGATTGGTAAACCTCGTCTGCAGATCATACCGAGCCACGACATCGAAATACTTGGTCTGGAATCTCTCTCTGAATACCGCCCAAGCAATGGGTGCTACTAACCCAACGGCCTGAGCTGTCCACCAGCTGCGGGCAAGATCTAGCAACTGCAGGCGCACCACGGCTACCTTCTCGTTCTCTGGGGTCCTGGCTGCTTCTAGAATCACCTCTGTATCCTGAAGCCATGCATCTGCTGCGATAGCATCTTCACTACCGTCGAAGAATGGAGGGTTCAAGCGCTTGAAGCTGTTGGCCGCGCTGTTACCCTGATGACCTCCTCTGGTCAAAGCATCCGCCACTGCCTGTTGCAAGGCATCTCCACGACGATCTTGAGAAGCTATCAAGGTCATGACGAAACCTACCAAAGTGCCATCATCAGGCTCGGCAGGCTGAACTGGTTAGACTGGTGGCTCTTCTTCAATAGGCTCGACTCTGGAGGCTACTCCAGAATGCTGGGCTTGATCTCCAGGTTACTACTGATCTGCGGAAAGTGCTCCGCCTTGCTAACCGGCAGGTCCAGGAACGATGCCGCTGAAAAAGATGACATGGGGAACAATAAGGAAGGACCAGGACAGATCAATGATACAAACATGTCATCAGGATAAGAACCCAGGGATTCAGAAGATACGAGCAGAGATCAAGGGCGAATACTGATTGAGACATCTATTCGGTAAACCCTCACATATCTTGATTTACAAGACCTGCATGGGCCACCACTTAAACCATGTCACGCCCCAGAACCAGAATACTGGAGAGCGGGGGCAGACATAGCCAGCTACGTATATGAAATGGATTCCATCTCGCTATACGGTCACGGCTGTCTAGATACATGAGGTTTTATCTTCAAGCCAACAGTCTCTTAAGGTCATGAACAAGCCTAGTGTCTCAATCACAAGCAGTAAGGTTACAAGAAGTATGATCATTAAAATATACAATAGTAAGGCATCCCAAATATTGTATATTCAGTTGATCATGAAGCTAGTCGTTACAAAATGTTAGGACTAGCAAGAGTTTAGTCATACATGATCAACCCTAGGATTTGTTAATCAGGTTACAGCCCGTAGGCAGACAGTAAGTAAGTACAATCGAGCTAAACAGGTGCTCGTCGGCTAAATGCCTCAAAAGAATATTTTTACAATAAAGTGGGAGATCAAAAATAAATCCACTCTTTGCCAGGGTTCCGTCTAGTGGCCACCATCTGGCTGGAAGGTCGGTAGATCCTCTGGAGCTGCTCCAAAATCTGGCCACACAAAACCAGCTGGGTCAGATCCCAGAAAGAGCAAGTGCCACAAAGGAAGCTTCATTTAGGAACTAAAATCAGCAATCAGCACAATAGTATAAATAAAGTAAGAACTGGAAATAAAGAAAATACATCAGGATGATATACGACGAGATAACCATGGAACTATTCAGATAACCAGGTTACAACCCGTAAACCAAACAAAGGCCGGGGTTATAACCCTTCGTCTGAACAGAACTTGGAATTCTCACCATTTATCGGTAAAATAAATACAAGCATTCTGGTCATGCAGCAATCTGGATCAAGGTCAGGGCAAGACTAGACAGGTTAAACTCCATTCAACCATTTCACGGCCAAGCAAGAACTACGGCTTGATACTTTAACTAACTAGGGTTATCACAAACCTATTTACTAGCAAGATACAGTGAGATTGCTCCACAGCCACAAGCCATGCAGACCATCCTGGTTACCCGGTTTAAAAGAATTAGAGTTGAATTCAGGTGGGTACATCGTCCAGGAAACGAATGTACCCTTAGGTAGCTTGAAGGGTGCAACACATGACAGTGTGCTGGAAATGTGCCCTACTCGACGGCAGGCTACAGATCCTAAGGCGTGCCCAGGTAACGGGATTGTCTGTAGCTGGGAGATCTCTTTATGACTAGTGTATTAATCTAGTTATTAACCTTAGTCCATTTCAATAGGTACTCCTGACCGTGGTACTCAGGAGTCCCCTCCTAGACATGATGCAAGACAGGACAGGATTATTTGTACAAGCACAATCGTCCACGGTGTCCAGGTTATTATACAGGTCATATCATATCAGGTAGCCGTCGCAACAGCTATTCGAGATAATCATGTCAGGTTTCTCATGTCAAGTTCACTTGTCAGGAGTGCGCCATGACGGGCCACTATCAGGTCATGTCAGGTTACTTGTCAAGAGTGCACCACTACGGGTCACTATCGTGTCAGGCTCAGTTATCATTTTCAAACATATTACATAAATTGGTGATTATCAAGTTCATGACAAAAGGCGTAAGGATATAAAATGGACGTAAAATATCTAATAAAATATCAATATTCAGGGCTATAGAAGAGCCATGCGGCTAAAGCATATGCGGTCAGGAAAGGGTAAGACTCATGCGGCCCAATTAAGAGAGCGTATGCGGCCAGGGTCGCTGAATCCCATGCGGCCAAGACAAGGGGGCGCATGCGGCTGGAAGTGCAAGGACGCATGCGGCTCCAAGACGTTGGGCCTTATGCGGCCAGCGGAAGTCTGGAGTTCATGCGGCTCGAGAAGAAGCGACCCATGCGGCTGCGGGGAAAGGAAACCATATGCGGCTGGCGAGGAACATGTGCGCATGCGGCTGAAGGGGCAGGAACCTATGCGGCCGAGAAGACACGGGTCCATGCGGCTGAAAAGGAGCAGAGGGTTATGCGGCTCAATTCAGTTAGGAGAGAAGTCCATGCGGCTAGATCTGGGTTCTTATGCGGCTCGAGGATCAGGGCCTATACGGTCCGCAAGTGCTAGAGTTCATGCGGCTCAAGGAGATGGGCACATATGCGGCCGATGGAGAATGAGCCCATGCGGCTCAGGAAGTGAGATCCAGCCTATGCGGCTGAGAGTCCCATGCGGCCGAATCACTTGCCGTATGAATTGTCATGCAGTTAAGTCAAGTCTAAGCACAGTTCATCTTCTCCAAATTTCTGAAAAGAAGAACACCATGAGAGTCAAGTTCTCAAGCTCCACAACTCCATCATCCGGAGCCCAAATCCGAACTTCCATAGGTCAAAATGGGGTAGAACGAGATTCTCTACAACATAGAACCCTCAAAACTCAAAAATAACAAGATTTAGTAGATTAAAACCCAAGAAATCCAAAAATAAAGTAAACTTAGATCTAGAAGAATCTAGCCATGGAAAGTAAAAATGCCAAGTTCTAAAGTTAGTTAAAATGTTGTAAGGAAGAGAATGAAGCAATAAAATTTGAGTTCCTCCATGAAGCAAGTTGTAATTGCCTATAACTCTCTCTCCTCTCTCTGGTAGGTAAGAAAGTAAATGAAGAAGAAGAAGATGATAAATGAAGAGAGAGAAAGGAGAGGGGTAATAAATATGAATGGTGGTGGTAGGTAGGGGGTTCATCCATGGGTTCATCATGAACCAATAACAAATCCCAAACCAAACCAAGCCAGCCCGGACCAAGAATAAACCGAGCCAAGAAGAAAAAGCTAAGCCAGAAATTAAGCAATACAAGATAAAATACGTACACGTATTCCAAATACGTAATATGAACCACAAGCATTACAATAAAGTTGTGCCAATTGATCTTCTCGCTTAGAGACTTGTCCTCCACCATCGTAGGAAGGCCCTTCCCCTAGAATTTTGAGGACGAAATTATATTTTTAGTTGGGCAGATTTGTAACCATTCTTTCTGAAATTTTGTAAATATTTTTTTTTATTAAATGGTGATTTTTGGAATTTTATAAATATTTAATTAAATAGTTATTACGATAGAATGTTTTAGTCATGGTTATGTTTTGGAGTGCAAGATGACTAGAAATTATGACATGGATAGTGTAGTGGATTTTTTTGACTAGTGTTTTAGCCATAGTTGGGAAGGCCGAGTCGTAGCGGTGTCCTAACTAGGAAAACAAGGCTAAGTTGTGACTTGACTCCAATAATTAATTTAATTAGTTATTTATTAATATTTTGACTTCTAGGAAATTTGGTTGTACCAATTTAGCCCGGGCTTTATCCGAACCCAACCAAAGCCCATGTTGGCAATTAGTGCATCCAAGGACCCAATGACCCATGTAGACATATTTATGTAAGTACAAGTATTGTGTATTTACTATTATGAATCGACAAATATTTTTTAAATATTAGTTATACATATAATATAGGTATTAATAATATCAAAGGGAGTTTTAAGATAATTGTATGATTTTCTGGTGCCCAATAAAGAGTGTGCATGATAGGTTCACAAAAAATTTCTATATCTACTATTGGTTTATTTTTAGTTGTTATCAAGATTTTTATTATTAATTATTAATGTTTTTGTTGTTATTAAATAAAATTATTTACTATTATTGGTTACTTATTTCATTGTCATATATATATATATTTTTATTTTATTGTCATATATTTTTATTTCATTGTCATATATATATATATATATATATATATATATATATATATATATATTCCACGAAAGTTAACTCTTTTGGGACTTACGTGGCTACGGCAGAAGAAACAAGCAACCTAACCAAAGCACACTATGCCAAGATATGCGTGGAACTCGATCTCTCCTCAGATCCTCCAAACCACATTCTCATAGAACTTGGCAACCAAACTCACACTCAGCAAATCATCTACGACAATCACATAATCTTCTGCACTCATTCCCATCCGCGTGGCCACTTATCGAAGCATTGCTTCCGCCTACATCCGGAGCTTCGAAAGAAACCAGAGAGAACAGAACCCAATCCCACAGGGACCCAGCATCGAAAAAATGACCAGCCACCCCTACTTCCTCTACCGAACTCCCACATCAGATTCAATTCCAGCGAAGGCAAATCCAGCAAAACCAACTCAGCTGTCAAAGCTGTAATCCCATACCAACCACCTAACCCCCCTCCGTCCAACCAATTCTCCGCCCTTGCGTCTGTGGACATTGACTCCTCCCTGGATTCGGTTCTTCTTGCAGACCTCAACAAGGCTCCAGGAACGGACCCGGCGTTTCTCAGCACCCTATCCCCTGAGGACGCAGAAGGCTCCTTCCTCCCCCTCCGGATGCTTCCAACCCTCCAACACCACACTCCAACTCCGTCGTTGAGGCGCTGGCCATCTTCGGCCCGGCGCAAGCTCTTAGAGGACTTCAGGTCCTCACCGCCGGATTCCCTCTCCAGGAGGAAGGTGACCACAAAGGAATCACTGACGACTCCCTCATCATCCCGTGGGAGCAATCCAACCTCGATTCAGCCGGAGAAACAGTCGCACCAACTCATCGCCTCGAGGACTCTTCCATCGGCACATCATTCAGGAAGGCGGGAGAAGCTTCCACCCCCAGGAAATCGGAGAAAAAAGGGACCGTTAAGTCTTCGTCCCCGTCAATGCACACCAGGTCTACCGTAAAGCTGTCCAACCAACCCCACCCAGACCCCCATTAATGCTGAACATTCTCTCCTGGAATGTCCATGGTCTGGCGAACAAACCTATTATGAGGAGAATTACCAGCCTCAAGAAAACTTATAAGATCGACATATTGATCATCCTTGAACCCAAAATCCCCCATAAGAGGCTCAAATCCAGTCAACTGCAGTTAGGGTTTCCTCCGACCTTTGCTGGTAATCACGACATATGGATCCTCTGTTCCAAGACCATCAAAGCCGGAGACATCCACGACTCCAGGTGTAACTCCACTTTCTAAATAAATAAATTTGAGTATTTTTTATATGATTTTATTAGAATTAATTTAAGAATTAATTTTTTTATCCTCTTAACTAACCATTAATTATTATTAATGGTTGTTGGTATTTTCTAAAAATCCTTATAATTAAGGTATTTTACAATAATTTGATTGACTTAATAATTTTTTTACTAGTTATTGATTTTATAAATTATTTTTCCATTTAGTAATTTATTAAACCTATTAAATTTTTCCTTTAATCTTTCAGCCCAAATACATGGGCTTCTATTCAGCAGCCGACCCAACTCTAAAAGCCAAGCCCGGCCCAACCATCTAATGTGGCGCGGATCTAATTTCTCTACCCAATATCCATTAACCCTAACCCGGATCCATTTCAAACTATATAACCGTTATTTTCAAGCATCATCATCCCCATTTCTTTCCCTCCTCTATTACTGATGCAGTTGGGAACCGACGACGATGACGACGACGGTGACGGCGACGCCGGTGACGGTAACGCCGAGAAGACTCCAGCCCCCTCCAGAAGCTTCTCCTCCAACGGCCTAACTGTCTCCACTACTCCGCCGCTGCCCGCCCAACCGCTTCGCCACCTGCCCGCTGACCGCCTGTCCAAGCTTTTTCCATCTATAAATTGACCCCTAGACCCCTCCTTCTTCATCACTCTCCACTGTGGCGAAGCCCTACCATTTTCTTCACTGGGCTTCCCTCTTCTTCCTCCGCTTCTTCTTCCTCGAGCTCTGGCCATGGCGTTGAGCTTCAAATTACTGCTGTGCAGTAAGGACGGCTAAGGCATAACCGAGATCGACTTCTCCCTTGAGCAACAATCGATCGATCGATCTTCGAGTCAGCTTTGGTAAGTTCCTTATCCGTTCTTCCTCTTTTTGCTAATATTTTTGGAATGGTTTTGAGTTTTTGGATGACTTTTTTGGCAGTCTCGTTGAACGTTGTGTGAAATTGACTCGACTCTGTAGAATTTTGGTTTGGTGAGAACTCGTAGGGTGAGTTCTTGATTAATCTTGTATATTTTCTCCAATTTTGGAGTTGATTCAATTCGAATTGAACTCATAATCCTTCTTCATTTCACGCACACCACCTGTTTGACGAATTGCCTGAACCAGAGCTCTGTAGAAGATTTGGACACAGGGACTTCTTTATCGACTCCTGGAGACTTGAACAACCTATCTCGAGCACAGGTATGCTTTTGTACTTGATTCTTACTTGTGTTGAGCGGAAGTATTTGTGTGGTGTATTCGTATGGTACAACCATCGTGTAGAGCAGTGGACTCGACTCTGTGTCACGTGTCTAGTTGGGTGTCACAAGACACAGACGGGTATCATTAGGACAAGTTCTAGGAGATAGTTCTTGATGTTAGAGAGAGCATCTATATTGCAGGGATGAGTTTGGGAATAGATTCGAAGTTTAGACCGTTAGAGCTAGGTTAGATTTCAATTGTATTAGAATTAATTGAGTTTTGGTAAACAGTATGAGTAGTTGGGGATTTCAGAATTGAGTTGGGCTTGGATCTGCTATTGGGCTTACGGTTGATTGAAGAATTTAAGTATTAGTTGTATGAGGAGAATTGATAGTGGGCTTCTAAGCCTTGATTCACATATGTTGTTGATTAGGACAGCAGGCTATGGTGGAGTAGCCGTTGGTACCAGTTAAGGTTAGTATGGCTTGGGTCCAATTTTGGATTTCCAAATGATTCTAAGGGTTAGGCTAACATCTGAGTTAGTGAGATGGATATGGCCGATTAATTAGAAGGTTTTGACCACTATTCTTTGACATAGGTTGGTCTAGACCCAAGCTTGGACATTGGTTGATAGGTGAGTTTGTAAGGGTCTTAGTATTTTGGTTAGTATTACGTATTAGGGAGGTATTTTGTGTAAGGAGGGTTAGTTCTTTAATTTAGTATTCTTGGATCATTGCATTAGGAAAACCCTTAGTATATGATTCTAAAACTATCTTCCTATATTCTATGTGATCTAAGAAGACTTGGACAAGACCTCAGAATCAAGGCAATTATATGTACTCAATATTACCATCATTGCATGCATTGTACTCACACTTGTTATCGTGTCATTTATTTAACTTGTTCTCGATTGATTGCTTGCATTGTTCTCATGTCGGGTGGGGGACGTTCTAGAGACATGTGATTGACTAATATTGGACAAATATTGTCTGATAGCATACAACGTATGCCTGAGTCCATTTCGTGCGTGACAGATAGCATTGTCGTCAAATATACCTGATTATTACGTGACTGATAGCATTGTCGTCAGACATGCCTGATTATATATTGACTGATAGCATATTTTATATGCCTGATTACATATTAGTCCCCACATTTTGATAACGTCCAATTGCACATGTACACATAGCTAGTGCATATTTTATTCTCATCTTGTTTCCTGTCTTTCAGTTATATTTTGATATACCGTTCCATTGATCTCTGTGGTGAGTTTTATTGAGTTATATTGTACTTTGCTGACTGGATCGTTGATTACAAGTGAGGTGGATCATAGATTATCATTCATGGATGGTATTGGAGCTCACTTGATATTGATGTATCTAGTTTCATGTATAGGAATTTATTGAGTGCATTTGATTACATGTTGTTGTTGTATCATTTATCTTTTACCGGCTTTGTACCCGGACATTCATGTATAAGTTGTAATAATTGTATAGTGGATTGCTGTGATGGTTAGTATAGATTTCATGATTAGATGCTATGATGAGGTACTCTTGTATTTGATGACTAGACGGCTCACTACTGCTGTCAACGACAGTGTAGGCCGGGCATACATCGACCCATACCCGATTATTCAGGAGTGGTGCGTGACATATTTTTGTGGTGGCCCATGCAAGTCTCCATCTAATGGTACTTAGGAATAGAGTGCCATTGGAAGCCTACGAAATTAGGAAACTCATCACAGCATAGGACCGTTATCATATTGCCTATTTTTCCGTCTTTTATATCTTGTTAACACATATAGTACACCTACGAGTCACTGATGGTTCTCCTACGATTCTAGAGATGGCCAGAGGACGGAAGGAACCTCATCCGCGAGGTCGTACTCCGAGTGTAGCCCATTCTGAGAGAGGATCATCTTCCCTACCTATGGTAGACCAAGAGCGCTCCAGTACCCACATGTCACCCATCACGAGAGCTTCTTCAGGACATTCCATTAGTTCTATGAGGGGCACCCAGATGCATGTGTCACGACCCGCACCCGGTTTCGGATACGAACGTGTCCAAGTCCAGCCTACGTCGCAGTGTCGGCGGTAGAACGCTGTCTAGTACATAAACAAGTCACAGAGGCAATCTAGATCTCATCCACAAGATATGATATAATCCACTAACACAATGAAACTGAATAATAAATGATAATAAAAATAGAGTATCCATCTCACATCATGAATCCAAGTCACGTCCGGTGGGCACAAATCCACTACCAGTAGACGGAATAAAAATAATACAAAATGGAAATAATCGAGTCAAGACTGCTAATCATCGAAGTACCCTCGTCTGTAGTGGTACCGTGGTCTAATGTTAGCTCAAACCTGCTCACGTGCACTTGGCTCAATACTCGGCTAAACCTGAAGAGATCATCAGGTCCTCAGAGGACTAGCAAGATACATAAAACATACCACTATAACAGTAAATAACATGCATAAAGGGAATGACAGAAATATGACACTCTACTCCTAAACAAATACATGATGACGCAACATCAAGGACAATGTTCGACACTTGGGCTAATAGACAGGGGTACCATGACAATCGTAGCTCATCCGAAACTAACGACCAACAGAGTAATCACAATCGCATCTCCTCCGAGAATAACGACCAACAGAATATCACAACCGTAGCACGAAACTAACGACCAACAGTAATCATCAATACAACCGAAGCTCATCCGAACTACCGGCCAACAGAAACTATCATATAGCCCGCATGCCTAGTAATGTCCTCTATGTCACAAGGAACTATACAGGTGTCCAGTCAAGTCGAATCAAGTCAAGTACAATTAATGGGTCAAGACAGGTCAAGTGAATGTGACTCAGGACAAGGCAATACTACTAAGACCTATACATGGAGTAACAGTGATATACTGGATAAAGAAAATAATGTACGTGCATGTAAATGAGGAAAATATCACTGACATGAACATAAAAGCAGGTAATGAAATGTGACAGAAAAGAAACTGTAATATAGAAAAATGCATAAAAATACTGTAGAGTGGGCAAGGTATACTTGCCTGTCCCTGGATGCCGAGTTTGAAAGTCTCGCACTAAAATCCAGTCCAAGTAATCCAATGAACCTATAAAATAATTTAGGAATTAATGAATTAATTACCGGCTACTAGGGTTACTTGCAACCATACTCATAATCAAATAAGGAGGAAAAAGTGATACTATGACTATCCCCTACCAATGGATAGTAGGCCCTAGTCGCTAAGGATAGCTAATATTATGGTTGATAGCCCCAAAATTATATTTAAGTATGGCAAAATGTACTAGGATTGTTTAGCAATATGTATTAAGGCTAACTAACTCAATCCACTATTAAGTTCTTCCAAAGATGCAAGAGCAAATTAACAAAAGACTACAATAAGGGAAACCTCCCAACTAATGGCTTCAACCCTAACCCTCTCCTAAACAAACACATGCAACCAACAAAATGGCTGTTGCTAACTCCTGTAGGTATATAAAAAAAACCTCCTGTTGGCATTGCTAAAGAAGAATACACAAAAGAAAATAACTTCACATAATATCCCACAAAGTCGAAGCCCAGATTTGAACCTAGGACCCCACTAACTAGCCCTCTATATACAACCAACTCAACTAAGG
>JANAVB010014058.1:0-59732 GCA_029216955.1 Iris pallida
CGGGAGCTTGGCCGACCCTAGGCCGATCCCCGTAACCTCCGGCAACTCCTCATTTCTTTCGAACGGCCGTGGCTCTCCAACTTCGGTAACTCCTTCCCTTTCTTCCTATATAAATCACCATTTCCACCACCATCTTCACTACCATCTCTTTTTTTCCAAATTCTCCAAGCCCTAGCCTTCCCCCACCCGATCCCGGCGAACCCGACCCCTGGCCGACCCCCTCTGGCCGGCGCACCCCTTCCGTAGCCGGTGCCCCGTCGCCCGCCGTTCCCGGGCCGCCCGACCCCCTCCGTGCGAGTGTCCGGCCCCGTTACGCTGCTGACCGGTGTTTCTCTGTCTCCGGCGAGCTTCCGAACGTGACCCGCTGTCCGATCCATTCCCGAGAATTATCCCGCGGCTCCCCGACCAACGGATATTGGGTAATTTCTGTGTAATCACAGTAGTTCGTCCCTCCCTGGTTTGTGATGATAATTTTGGTCCACAAATTTCTTCGAAAATTTGGTTTTCGGTTGCGTGCTTGGTTTCGGAAATTTTCGGAACCACTGTTATATTTTATTTCTGTGGTTTTCTGGATTTCTGTGTGTTCTGTGGTTTCTTTGAGATATTTCGGAAATTCCGAGGGAGTTGGAAATGATTTCTGGAATTTTCGGGTTAGTTCTGATGGTTTGGAATTTTCCGAGGAACTTTCGAAAAGTTCTGTTGGTTGCTGTGATGTTTCCAAGATGGTTTCGGAATTTCCAAATAGTTTGGGTTTTCCGAATACGTCTCGGGAACGTAATTTTTCTGTATATAAATTCATATATTTGGTTCTCTTGATTCGGGACTTATATTGGAGTTTGTTGGCAAATTTCCCAGTTTTTGGGTTGACCGAAAATAGAGGAAGTGCTGCCGGATTTTTCTATAATATCTAAATATGATTTTTTTAAAAAATGATTTTCAGAATAAAATATTATTTTGAATTTATTTGGGCGACGACCGTATTGGTCAATGGGCCCTGGCTAAATGCAAACGAAACCGGTTTCGCCCGGACGTTGAGGCATTAGCTATTTTTGATTTTTGGACCAAAGTCTGAGACTCGAAATTAATTTAATTTAAATTAATTACTAATTTCATTTTTTTGTAATTAAATTGTAGGAAAAAATTTAGACACTAACCAAAGTTTTCGCTTATTTAAATTCATGTAAAATGGTCTGTAAAGGGCATAAGCCCAGTTTTCTTTTCTTTCTCTGTGGTTTTGTAATTGTGTAGTGTAGTTTAGGTTTCTTTTGGTTTTCTGGTTTCGTTAGTTATCGATAAACGTGTAGAATAATAAATTGAATATTTTTAGTTTTCTCACATTAAGTTAACAATAAAATATAAGTTTGTATTGTTTAAACAAACTCACATTTTCTCATTTAAAGAAAAATCTAGTTTTATATATATTATATAAAAATACCAAGTTTTGCCAAATAACATGTAAATACCATTTTCCAACAAAAATATTAAATTGACTTTTCTTTCGTAAATTAATTAATAGTAAATTGCATCGATAAGCGTGTTTCAGTAGTATAATTGTAAATAACATAAAACTGGACTAGGATCAATTTTAGAGATTGTAACTAGCACATCTAGCATGGCAATTTTGGAAATCTAAGGCAGACTTCTCGATTGTAGGATTTCGAGGACAAGTCTGAATTCCATCCCAAAGACATTCCAATCCAGTCATAAATCAAAGGCAAGTACAGTTTGTGGTAGTTTACAATTATTTAGTAATAGTTTTATTGCAAATTTAAACCACGAGGCAACACGGAACTCTCTCTGAGAGCATTGACTGTTTAACTGTTGGGTACTGGGGAGTAGTGTAATGAGTATGACCACATCAAAATAGTATAATGACTGTGTTAGCTTACCCCTCATACACACGGGGATAAGCCATATCGTATCAATAGGATACAACTGTACAACCCAATCCGGTCATATTCATTGCCTATTCACATCACACTGTTTTAACTGTTGGAAAACCATTTACTTCAAATTGTTTAAAAATGCATAATTCCATTATTATTCAATTGTTAAAATATCATGAATTGTACTTTGCTCCCTCCTGACTGGAGACTATATTTTTAGGTCCTATTGATGATGCAGAGCTACTGATTAGTAGCTATTATGATCCTGAGTTGTATCCAGTTGTGCTACCAGATGAGGCTGGACTTGGAGATGACGAGTCTACTTTTTAGTTGTTGTCATTTACTATTTTCCAGTTGTTGTTATTAAAAGACTATTTATTTTATCAGTTGTAATTTTTGTTGGACAAATTTTATTATCGAAATATTAAAGTTGTGGCAAATAGAATTTGTGTTGTTGATTACCTGCATGAGTGATACAGCTTACTGTCGCCGTCTCAACAACGGTGCAGGCTGGGCATGATCCGATTGACCCAAGAAATTGGGACCGGTCGTGACAACAAGATCTAGTCAAGTCAAACTCAAGTCAAGTCATCAAGGGCGTAGTGACATAGTACTGGAAAATAACAATCTCAAGAAATATACAAGAACACGAAAATCTAATAAGATAAGCAATAATAAAAAATAGAACAATTCGATGTGCAGGTATAACAAAATAGATAATAGTAGATGACAAACCAGATACAATATGAGAAGCATGTAACCATATAAAAATATAGAAAGAAAATATGTAAATACTGTATAGTTCGACAAGGTATACTCGTCTGGTGGTAGCAGACTAATTATCCGCACTTAGTAAGCCACAAAAGTCAAACTCCTGCAAATGTATCCAAATGCTGAAACAGAAAACACCAACACTCGGTAAAGAAAATTACTATGTTTAATTACCCATAAGTCCAATTCTGGACACAGGAATAAAATGGTAATTTTAGGTCAAACAGCATCCACCGTTGGACCCGCTTAGCACCAAAAAAGATGTGCTAGAACTATGGTCTCTAAACTCGACAAATTATATACCTATGAGTCTAGTTTTTCGATAAATATCCAGATTTGGATTCTGATAAGCCGTGCACAAAATCGTCCTTTGAGTCAGATCGTGGGCCCACCAACTAGCGTTCCGGTCGACTTCTTAGAATCGAACCAAAATTGGCACACAGGACCAAAAAAATAATACGAGTCCAGTGGAGAAAGTTTCGTCATGATGTGATGACGTGCACAAAGTTATTATGATTTTTGCAAAAGGACCGATACGGTGTACCTCGACCAATATGCTTCGAATTCCTAGCGTATACGTAACCAGTTCGAGTTCTGTCAAAGCACACACGTCCACAACATCCATATGCACCTTTTGATGCCTTCGGGTTGAGATGAAGTCGCTCGGATTGTCGAAACGAACCCTATATCGGGTAATTTCTAAGTTTCTACTCTTTAAAAACTATTTTTTCTTGAATTTGGAAAACAGATTTCTTAACCTATATTTGATGAAATCGAAATTAAAAGAAGGAATTTCAATCTTAGTTAGGTCTAAATTGTTGTTCAAGTGGTTTTCCAAGTTTTGTGATATCCTGATCGCAAATCGGCTTCCAACTTGGGGATTCAGGACAGTTTCTTACGTCCAAAAATTAAGTTTTTTTCGATTTTGGAACTTGATTTTCGTCGCACATGAGACAAATTAAAAGAATCTATTTGAAGAGAAACGAGTCGTATAGGATGTCTACATACCTGTTAATTGGTTCGCAAAAGGACAAACTGAGGTGTCGGGAAAATGGTTGCAAATTGGACTCAACAGACTGTTGTGCTTATTGCTACCACTGCTGTTGCAGTGCGTTTCTGGCGCTGCGGTCGGCCGTCGGCGATGCTCCCATCGTAGGTGGTCGCCAGAGGTAGAGGACACACGCGGCTACTAGGTTTTAGGTTTTACTTTAGGGTTTAGTTTCTCCCCTCTCTCTCTCTGTCAACTATATAGAGAACGGGGGGATTATCGGGTATGTTCTCCTTGGGCTCGGTTTGTGCCGATTACTGATCCCATAAGGAAACAGTAACAGCAGCTTGTTTTTTCCTCTAAGACTAATGTATGTGTGTGTGTATATATATATAGGTGGTCGCCAGAGGTAGAGGACAGTGCGCTGCTTTCTTGTCATCGTACGTCAACGAATATTCTTCCAACTATATCCATAAGAATTTTCGAAGGAACTTCTAAAAATTCAAACAAGTTCCAAGAAGATGTAAGTATCTGTCCTTCAGGTATAATTATTAGTTCTTGGAAAAAAAAATAATTGATTATGGAGGATAATGTTAGAAGCTAAAAGAAGTAAAATCTTCTAATCCATATTTCACGGATATTCAATATTCAATGATTGAGAGGAAAATTTTGAATCAAAAACTTAACTCGAGATTTATATATAGACAATTGAGTGAAAAATTGTTTAAAATAATTCCTTAGGTCAGTATAAGTGATACGAACTTATGATATGGTGATGTTTAGAAAAGGCATAAGATAAAATTTGTTCAAATGATCAAGAACATGAAGGGAATGATCAAAGACGATAGAAATATAAACTTTAATTTATATCTATCTAACATTCAAGATTTAGGGGAAAACACACACACACACACACACACACACACACACACACACACACATATATATTATTATTATATATATATATTTTTTTTTATATATTATATATTATATATATATATATATATATTTTTTATTTTTATTTTTATATATTATATATATATATATATATATATATATATATATATATATATATCTATATATATATATATATATATATATATATATATATATATATATATCTTGAAAAATTAACTCAGAATGAATAAATATATGGATAATTGAGTTAGGTCAAAACTCAATAGATGGAAGTAAAATATACTCTTTTAGGGAGAACAATTACTTATGGCCAATGGGAATAACTAGGTGATATAGATAATGGTGATAGTATTTAGAGAGGGCAGCAAGATAATTTGGACAACTTATCAAGGTTCGGATTTGAATCCTAGGAAGGCCTAAGTTACAAAATGTATAGTCTACCCGCCTTGGATCCTATCGTCAAATAAAAATACAATAGTGTATTTATGGAAACTCCCAAGTTATCTGAATTTAATAAATTTTTACCTAAATTGCATTGTCTATATAACAATCCTTAACTACCCAATGGCCAAGTTGAATAAGGAACTCTTAGTCCTAGTCCTAATCATTTTTCCTTAATTTAGTCAATCCTAATTGTGAATGAGCATCCTAGTTCCTAGTCGCAGGCTCGCAGTAGTACGACTAGTACTACTACAAGTTCATAATCTTTTACAAAAATGACCTGTATGGGTGTAACGTCCCAGTACCAAAATACATAGGACTAGGAACGTAGACATGCCAGCCGTATAATAAATATACGTAAGTTGTAAATGCAGTAAAACCAAGGCTAACTAATCTTATCCACAAAATGAAAGAATAAAAGATATCATAAATTAACTTTGAATTGTCATTGTACAAGATGTTGGGCGGAGACAAATCCACTACCAACTATTTTAAAGGAAAAGAATACAAAACAAAAGAAAGAGTTTGGCAAGCGAAGCAAAGGACGATCCAAGAGCAATCATCTTCGAAGGAATAGAGAAGATCAACGCCTTGGCTGGAACACATGCGAAAAGATAAGAACATACACCTGGAGAGATCACCAGGTCCTCAAAGGGACGTAACAATATACATAATATCATGCCATAAAACTGGATATAAACTGCTCAATAATAAGTCAAATCGGATTATAACATGGTCCAATACTCTACCCTTGAATTAGTGCACCATCCTCCCAACCAAACAAGGACAGGAGATGGAACCCTAATCCACGATGAAATATCTTTCCATGCCGTGAATCCAATATGGTATCCGGACCACAACAAGGTTCAGTACCTTCTCATCGAAGTAGTGAGCCACACCTACAACTAAACAAGGACAAGATGTGGCAAACTAGTCCGCAACAAGTTACTGTTCCAAGCCGCGATCAGATATTAGTACCAAAACCAAAAGTACTCATACCTAACGGATAAGGTAGCCTAACCATTCTAAGTGAATGCAGTTTTTAAGAACACACCTCCAACACATGGGCTCTCTAGCTAAAATGGGATCGGCATAATTCCTTCTCTGGGCACCAGGGGCCTAAGAGCATAACGTTCCGCAGAATGTCAGTGGCCATTAGTAACAATGGGCAATCTCACCCGCGTCTCTGACGGAGCTCATAGGTTACAAAGTTAAAGTGTATAGTAGCCCATACGCTAAGGAATTGTCCTCCCCGCCCAATGTCTACTATGTTGTATCCACAACACGTATACCCTCTATTAATCGCTAAGTCAAACTAATCATGCAATACTATTAGCGGTTAATCCTATCGCACGACTTATACGTACCGGTGGCCAGCCACCTACGTATGTCCGAGTTCTATATGCGACTCACGACTTTGTGATACAGATGTATCAAGGCCTATGAACGCAACACAACAAAGGGTGGTCCCATAAATCTAAGTTTAATTTGTATAGAAATAATAAATAATGAAGAATAAAACTACACAGTATAATGTATGTAACTATGACAATATAGTGCAGTTTAATTTACAGAAAAAGAAACAATAAATAAATGCATGAAATATGAGCTAAAGTAAATAGACAGCAAATGACAAGGTATCTTGCCTGGTGTGACGCCTGATATGGTACAATAATCAAGGTGGCACAAAATCTGACTTCGGTGTTACAACTACGCAAGTCGGCATCCAATGATGGCTCGGACTGCTCCATCGGGTCCAGAATGGTCAAATTAGTTAGGGTCGACATAAGGTAGTCTCGAATTAGCGAGGGAATAAGAATAATGGGATTAAGTCACGGACAGAGGGATAGTCGAAGGAATTAGTATAAATAAATATAGAAATTTTTTTATAATACATGTAAAATATAGGCTAGTGGTTAAAATATCTTTATATAGATACTTTTGAAACCTGGAAAATATGATAAGAAAATAATAAAATACAAAAATAATATATTAGTATCTTCAAGGTTTCGAAATCCATACATATAGGGCCAAGCCCATTAGTATCTAGAATCTCAAAAGTACAGGTAAAATACTTAAACAATAAAATTTATCAAGCCCAAAATATTTTCAAAAACAATTGAACACTTTTTTTAGGCTCAAAGTAGTAATAAATTTCAAATAATAATAACTAGTAATTAACAAAAAGAATATCAAAATTTTAATAATCATTAAATACTAAATCATGGTATATGTACCTATTGGTACATACACCCGTATACATGCTTAGAGAATAAAAATAACGAATAAGAAAATATATAAAATATTTTTACTGTAACAAACTAATAAGAATGCACTATAAACATCTTCAATTTTTTTATAACAAAAATATAATAATAATAATAATAATAATAATAATAATAATAATAATAATAATAATAATAAATAAAATAAATACAACACAGATCCGTGTTGTTGCCTGACCTTTCCTTCACGAGAGAAGCCAAAGAACAAAAGCAACCAATCAATCACAACAAACAAACAAAAAAGAATAATAAATATAATAAACACACATATGTGAGTTGTTGTCTTTGCTTCTCTCTATTCGAGAGAAGAACAACTCAAAAATAACCCAGAAGCAAGGAGGAAAGTTTTGAGTTGAGTGAGAGGGAGAGGAGAGAGGGTGAGGCGAGAGAACGGGAGAGAGGTGAGATGTTTGGGGATAGAGAGGCTGTGGAGGCTCGGGCACGCACGGCCGGCGATGTCTGGGACGGCATGCGACGGACGCTGGGGAACAGCAGAGGGAAGGCAAGGCCTGAGCTCGCAGCGACGCTCGGGAAGACGGAGACACGGGAAGGAGCATGACGGCCGACGGGAAGACGCGATACTCCCCGCGGTGCTCGAGCTCGACAGGGGGCTTCGGTCGGTGGAGTCCAGACGACGTAGCGGTGGCATCGAAGTCGTGGAGTCGAGGCGACGGAGGTAAGCACGATGGTGGTGGCAGGTTAAATTTGATGGTGGTGGTGGGTAGCCTGGAGAGGTTCGGCCGGGTATTTGCCAGGGCGGACGGTTTGGGCACTGGTATCAAGTCGGGTATGGTAGCGCTACCAGGTCAGAGGATGGTGGTGGTCCACACAGTAGCTGTAGTGGTAATGGGCTGGTTGAGACGGTGGCGAGGGTGTTGGCATCGGAACGGTGGCCGGGATGACGATGGTCGGTGTGGATGGTGGTTAGGCTGCCGGTGATGGTGATGGATGGTCTGTCAGGGAAGGTCCGGGGCTGTGCAGGGAGAAGGAAGAGGAGGATGGTGATGTCGATGGAAGACAGGGAGCAGCGGCGACTAGACTAGGATTAGGGTTAGGTTTAGGGAGTAATATTGATGTTCATGTGTCGAAAACAAAATTGGGACAGATTGAATGTGTCCGGGATGACGGACACGAAAGAGGCGATGGATAATGTATATGTAAAAAGATAATCTATTGGAAAGACACCTGGGGTCGGACCCGAGGCCGTCACGGTTGACACGGAAAAGGTTGGACACCGACACGATGCACTCACGATTGTGGAGAGAAATTGGACTTGTGGAGTTTATTTGGATTCTATGAAAAAGTGCAAAGAGGAGCTCTCCTTATATATGAGGTGGTGCTCCTAGTTTGATATGGACTAGGAAGTTCAAATCCCCTTTAGATTATTTAGTATTTAAATTAAATTACTTTGAAAATCACTTTAATAAATACAATATAGATAATCGAATCCAAATTAACTATAGATAAGTCCTATCTTATTTAAATCAATCAAATATAAATCTAATTACAATTTAAATTGCCATAAATAAATTCAAAATATATTTTTATAAATAAAAATAATTAATTTCGAAAATCCACAATAATTATTTAAACATTAATATGAAATAACTTCAAAAATACCTTTTTAATAAATTAAGATAAAAATAATTTTGAAAATTTCAATATATATACATGAATTAAATTTCATGTGCTTGCACCCGTTTAGGGGGTTTACAATGGGCCACCAAAAAAGTTGTCACGACCCGTACCCGTTTTTATTCATTTATTACGAGATGCAAGTGTGTGCGCAAGCCAGGCTACGCTGCAGTGTCGGTGGTGGAACGCTGTCAAGACCATGATGCTCAAAATCACATAATAACTTTATTTGCTCATTCATAAACTAAATTAATTACAATATTCAAAAGTTTACATTTGAATACAAAGTAGAATGTCTCATAAAATTATAAAAAAGACAACTAGATAAATACTCAACTATCTAACTAGTCTCTAGGTTGACCTCAGCATATACCCATGTCTCCCCAAATGGTCCAAGCGCAATGTAGCAGACAATTATATGAAAAATAGATTTCAGTCAGGAATGGAACGAGTATAATTCATTGAGTGCAGTTCCAAATATATAATAACCACTATAAGATAAAAGTTAGCCATAAAATACATGTTGAAATAATCAGGACACTGGTAACAAGACATGAGGAATGTAGACAGGAATATACATGGCAACACAATAGGAAATACTATCTATGTGATTTGAAGTACCTTTCAATATGTGATCGGTCTGGGGACAATTACACCACAAGTTCTAAGTTAATTACAAGGTCTACTTTAACAAGGTCTACTTTATTTAACAAGGTCTACTTTGCAGGAAATAAAACATGGGCTAAGGTCTGAAAACATATCTATTAGTACTTTCCCGTCTTGACACATGTACAAGGCAGAAAATATGACATGAACAAGAAACATGAGTGCTATCGCCTGAGTCTTATGCTAGTGAAACCGAAAATACCAACCACTCAGAGTACCACACAAAAGTCCAACTCACACAATAGTCTCTGTATGCCGAAACAGACATCACCAATACGTTTGGTATAAAAGAAATGCCAAAAAATGCCTACCAAAAAGTCCAATTCTAGACACAGGAACAAAATCATAATTTCGGGGCAAAAACGATGCCCGTCGTTGGACCCGCTTTGCACCAAAAAGCGTGCCAGAGCTTTTAGTCCCAAAAGTCATCAAACTATATGTTTATGGGTTACCTTTTTTGATATGAACCCAACCATATGTCCAAAGTTGGATTCTGGTGGGCTATATACAAATTCGCCTATTAGTTCGGGTCGCGGGCCCGCCAAAATAGCATTCTGGTCGACCTTCTCAAAATTGGACCAAACTTGGTATACAGGACGAGAAAAATGACACGGTCCTGTTGGTGCAAGTTTTGTCTCAAGATGACAAACGTGCACGAAGTTATGGACTAGTTTGCAAAAGGGCCGATACGGGATATCTTGCCGGATACGCTTCGATTTAGTCGCACACGCACAAAGAAATCGAATTTCGTTGAATCCCAGACATCGACAACATCCATATGTGTCTTTTGATGCTCATGGGTTGCGACCACGTCGCCCGGTTTGTCGAGGTGCATGCCGTATCGGTGAAATTGATTAAATTTTATAGTTTGAAAACTAGTTTTTTCCTAAACTTTGAAACTAATTTAACAGAAATTTAATAGATGAAAAGTAAAAGTAAAAGAGTGGTTTCTGACTTGTATAGGTCATCTACAACTCTGTTAAAATAGGTTTCAGAAATTCGCTAGGGATTGGCGATAGTTCGCCTTCCAAACTAGGGTCGGGAATAACGTTCTGTTTCGTTTCGAAATAGTTTTTCACCAATTTTGGCGTCGAATTTTTGGGCGATCTAGAGCATATGAATTTAATCTAATTGAAGGGGAATTGAGTTGGTAGGGTTGTCTTCGTACCTGAGAAATTGGTTCGACCAACTATCGAACGGCAGAGGAGATATCATGTCATGAAGTTGGATGGTTGCAGCTGTTGCTGCTGTTGTGTGCGGGTGCGTCTGTGCATGGGCAGCCTTCTGTCGCAGTTCGACGGTGCGTCAGGTGGTGGCGCGCAGCGGCGTCGGGGTCGTATGGGTGATTGGCAAAGTTAAGGTTAGGGTTTTTGATCAATTCCTTCTTCTCCCTTTCGTTTTATACGTACGTGCAAAAGAGGGAATAGAAACTCGCTACTGTCGGGTTGCTTTGGCCAGGCTGGGCTTTGAGGGGTCGGGTTTTGGTTTTGCTATGTTCAGGTTTGTAATACTTGGGTTTACTATATCCCCTCATATATATATATATATATATATATATATATATATATATATATATATATATATATATATATATATATATATATATAAACAAGTAGATATATCTATATATGTATCGATTTATGTATTACTCTATATATATCTATATATGAATAATTATGCAATAAAACCTAAATATCTTAACAATTTATTTTATATAGAAATACGTTACTACCTATTTCTATATATAGTATACTGTTATAAGCCCCATATGCATACCCAAAGTTCAAAGAAAAATCTAAAACAAAATAGGATATTTACAAGAATTTTAGTAAACTAATATGTACACCATATACTAAGGCTACTAATTACCTACTACTTTATATAGAAAATCATGTAAGGCTTACTAGGTATTCAATGGGTATGACAATATAATAAAATATTTTTAAAAATATAAGGGGTTTATTTTGTAAAAGATATGTACAGGCATAATATTTCTTTTCTAGTTAATATATATATATATATATATATATATAAAATATATATATATATATATATATATATATATATATATATATATATATATATATATATATATATATATATATATATATAAAAATATATATATATATATATATATATATATATATATATATATATATATATATATATATATATATATATAAGGTAACACTTGTACATGTATTTATTCAATAGTTATCCCTACAAGTGTATATAAACTAAATATCAAAAATGCACCAAGTTATTTTAGGAAGAATTATTTATCTCAACTCCAAAATAAATATTAATTTTATTAACAATAACATAATTATTATATATACTCAATTATCTGTAACCTTATATATTAGATCATCAAAATAAAATACAACATACAAACAAAATATATCGACATGGACGTCCCTGAATGCACATGCCTATATGGGCTTGGGATCTCGGTTCGGCTAGTTTGGTACAACCGGGTCTTCCAAAAGTCAATAATCTTAATAATAAATAATTAAGTTATTTATAGGAGTCATGTCACAATTTGGCCTGATTTTCCTAGTTGGGACACAATTATGGCTCGGCCTTCCCTAGCATGGCTAATACACTAGTCAAGGCACACGACCATGCTATCCATGCCATGATTTCTAGTCATCTTGCACTCCAAAACATAACCATGACTAAAGCCTCCTATCATAATAACCATTTAACTAAATATTATAAAATTCCAAAACTCACAATTTAATTCAAAACAAATAAATAAAAAACATTTCAAAATTTTGGGAAGATAGGTTACAAATCTACCCACCTTTGAAATAAATTCGTCCTCGAATTTAAGGACTACTAGGATAGACGAACTTGGTTGATCGGGGAAACATAGAAAATTTTATGATAAGAAAATATTGATCTAATAGATGAAAAGAAAAAGGAAAATTTTAGTTTAGGATTAGGGTTTCAGGAATTAGGGAATTAGGGTTAGGGTTCTTGATTAGAAAATTGGCTTAGGGATTTGGATGGTTAGGGATTTGAAATTGGACTTTGGGAATTGGGAATTGTGGAGCTAAATCAGAGGAATGCTCCTCTATATAGGAGTTGGGGAATCCCAAATAGGGAAGAACTAGGATGATCAGATCCTTCTAAGGTTTTAAATGAATAATGAATCTAATAACTCAAAATCAATCCATAATGATTTAAAAATAATTCTAGGTTTTATTAATACTATTTTAAAAATACCTTTGACCAAATCTAACCATAATACTTGATAATAGTAAACAAAGTTGAATAGATACTAAGTATTATAAAATAATATACTTTCATAGATCAAAACTAATTTAGTAAACATCTGTCTAATATTTTGTCACCATGAGAATATAAAGTAATATTTGATATCATTCAATGTATTTATGACTTAAAAACATATAAATAATTGATAATAATCTATAATCCTTACAAGTCTATTTTCGTAACTATAAAATCTCTTTTAAATTTTTTTAAGCAAAACTCCTTTCCTTTCAAATATCTATAATAGAATTTAAATCAAAATTATTTTCTGGCTGGAGAAATAATTAAAAGTTTAAAAGAAAAAAAAATCAGAAAGTGGGCTTATGATTCTACCCACCTTAGAAATATTTCGTGCTCGAAATTTCGATGGATAGGACTAAGCACTACTGAGAATATAAAAAATGATACAATTCATAATCATAATTAGATAAGCGTAATCACAGTAGAATGAAAACCTAAGGGGGAACGCGATTTGGCACGATTAACATATATATTCCAAATGATTGAATCACGATCAATTTTTTTTTGGTTTTAAGGAGGATCGAGGAAATTGGTTTAACATGAAAAATTGTTCAGGCACGATCAAAATATGACCAATTTACATGGTCAAAGGATCTACTTAAATCAAATTCTAAGCATGCCTAAGGATAGAAGCGAAATAGGATTAGCTAAAAAGTCATTAGACAATATTTACTAACTGATATTATGTAAGTATGATCGACGATTAAAAGTTAGACAAAGTCTAACGAGATTAAAATCGCTTGGATCTATGTAGGATGTAGTTACGATCAAGGCTAACCATGCAAGTCATCCATGCATGATTAAAATAAAAGGTTGGTACGAGCATAAATAAGGTCAAAATAGTCGTGATCATAGTGGAATAGAAATATAAACATTAGCAATAATAGTGTTTGACATATAGGCACGACTATGACAATAGTTAAGGTAGTTTAGTCACAATCCAAGTCGTTTTAGGAACGATCAAAATCGAGTTTGTTTGGCACGATTAACTAGATTAATTATTTAAGCAATTTATTTAGGCACGATTACCGAGTCAAAATCTGGAAAATATGTGAATTGACTCGATCAAAATATAATCAAAATAGTCTATTTGCGATCAAAAAGTCGTTGAGGATGATCCAAACCTAAATTGTTTTAGCACAATCAATTATGTAGGCATGGTCGTAGAATCATAATCTAGGTGCGATTATGAATCTCGTGAAATATGGAATTAAAATTTAGTAATAGGTTTTTAAATGATGAGGAGTCAAATGACGACTCGAGGTTAGGAGGTAAGAAAGAAAGATAAGAAGGGCAGACCTGTGAGCTTTATTAATAATACGATAATGAAAAATAGGATATTAATTAGTTTGTAAGATTTTACGGATCATAAAAATCAGTAGTCATATGCCAATAAAAAGATGTAGCCTCTATGGTATTCGAAAACAGATGCATATCCGAAGTCGTTTCACCGAGAATCCATGTCTCACTAGTGTACATCTGGCTGCAGTAAACCCTTGGTTTCATGAATCCAATAAGGATGCGGTATCGAATATTCCATTAGCTCTACCAATATTAACATACAACTCAAAAGTCAAATGGGGCAACGAGGACATAGTTTTAATAACATTCAATAACTTACATATACTCGAAATTACTTTAACTTAGGGATCATGTCATGCCAGTGCGTTGCTTGCTGCAGTGAACCGCAGTCTCGATAATTCAAGCATATGACGACAGTGCACTGCTGTCTTGCCATCGTACGTCAACGAATATTCTTCCAACTATATCCATAAGAATTTTCGAAGGAACTTCTAGAAATTCAAACAAGTTCCAAGAAGATGTAAATATCTGTCCTTTAGGAATAATTATTAGTTCTTGGAAAGAAAAATAATTGATTATGGAGGATAATATTCGAAGCCAAAAGAAGTAAAATCTTCTAATCCATATTTCACGGATATTCGATATTCAATGATTGAGAGGAAAGTTTTGAATCAAAAACTTAACTCGATATTTATATATGTCTATTGAGAGAGAAATTGTTTAAAATAATTCCTTAGGTCCAAGGAAAAGTATAAGTGATACGAACTTATGATATGGTGATGTCTAGAAAAGGCATAAGATAAAATTTGTACAAATGGTCAAGAACATGAAGGGAATGATCAAAGACGATAGAAATATAAACTTTAATTTATATCTCTCTAACATTCAAGATTGAGGGGAAAACACATATACATCTTAAAAAATTAACTCAGAATTAATAAATATATGTATAATCGAGTTAGGTCAAAACTCAACAGATGGAAGTAAAATATACTCTTTTAGGGAGAACAATTACTTATGGTCAATAGGAATAACTAGGTGGTGATAGTATTTAGAGAGGGCATCAAGATAATTTGGACAACTTATCAAGGTTAGGGATTGAATCCTAGGAAGGCCTAAGTTACAAAATGAATAGTCTACCCACCTTGGATCCTATCGTCATATAAAAATGCAATAATGTATCTATGGAAACTCCCAAGTTATCTAAATTTAATAAATTTTTACCTAAATTGCATGGTCTATATAACAATCCTTAACTACCCAATGGCCAAGTTGAATAAGGAACTCTTAGTCCTAGTCCTAATCATTTTTTCTAAATTTAATCAATCATAATTGTGAATAAGCATCCTAGTTCCTAGTCGCAGGCCCGCAGTAGTATGACTAACATAGGTACTACCACGAGTTTGCAATCTTTTGCGAAAACTGACCTGCATGGGCCACCAAAAAACTTGTCACGACCTGCACCCATTTTTTAATATTTATTACGAGATGCGAGTGCGTGCACAAGCCATCCTACGCCGCAGTGTCGGCGGTAGAACATTGTCAAGACCATGATGCTCAAAATCACATAATAATTTTATTTGCTCATTCACAAACTAAATTAATTAAAATATTCATAAGTTTACATTTGAATACAAAGTACAATGTCTCACAAAATTATAAAAAAGACAACTAGATAAATACTCAACTATCTAACTAGTCTTTAGGTTGACCTCAGCTTATACCCATGTCACCTCCAATGGTCCAAGCGCAATACAGCAGGCGATTATCTGAAAAATGTTGGTTTCTAATCAGGAATGGAACGAGTACAATTCATTGAGTGCAGTTCCAAATATATATTAACCACTATAAGACAAAAGTTAGCCATAAAATACATAATGAAATAATCAGGATACTGGTAACTAGAGACATGAGGAATGTAGACAAGAATATACATGGCAACACAACAGGAAATACTATCTATGTGATTTGAAGTACCTTTCGATATGTGATCGGTCTGGAAATAGTTACACCACAAGGTCTAAGTTAATTACACGGTCTACTTTAACAAGGTCTACTTTATTTAATAAGGACTACTGTGTAGAAAATAAAATATGGGCTAAGGTCTAATCACATATCTATTAGTACTTCCCCGTACAAACACCATGTACAAGGCAGAAAACATGACATGAACAAGAAATGCGTGCTATCGTATGATGAGCGTGTCAAGAGTCAAGTATAATATAACTAACAGTGTGATATAGGAATTAGCAATATAAAAACAAACAAATGTACTCGCCTGGATCCTATGCTGGTGAAACCGATAATACCAACCACTCAGAGTGCAACACAAAAGTCCAACTCGTACAACAGTCTCCGAAAGCTGAAATAGGCATCACCAATACGTTAGGTATAAAAAAATGTCTAAGAATGCCTACCTAAAAGTTTAATTGTGGATACAAGGGCAAAATTGTAATTTTGGGTCAAAATAATGTCCACCGTTGGACCCACTTTGCACCAAAATGCGTGCCAGAGGCTATGGTCTCTAAAGTTATCAAACCATATGTCTATGGGTATGGTTTTTCGATACAAAACCAACCGTATGGCCAAAGTTGGATTCCGGTGGGCCGTGCATAAATTCGTCCCTTGGATTTGGTCACGGGTCCGCCAAAATAGCGTTTCGATCGACCTTCTCAGAATCGGATCAAATTTGGCAAACATGACCAGAAAAATAACACAGTCCTATTGATGCAAGCTTCATCTCGAGATGACAAACGTGCATGAAGTTATGGGCTAGTTTGCAAAGGGGCCGATGCGAGATATCTTGACGAATATGCTTCGATTTAGTCACGCACGCACAATAAAATCGAGTTTTGTTGAATCCCACACATCGATAACATCCATACGGGTCTTTTGATACTCATGAGTTGCGACCACATCGCCCGGTTTGTCGGGGCGCATGCCGTATCGTTGAAATTCATTAAATTTTGTAGTTTGAAAACTAGTTTTTCCATAAACTTTGAAACTAATTTAACAAAAATTAATAGATGAAAAGTAAAAGTAAAAGTAAAAGAGGGTTTTTTGACTTATATAGGCCGTCTACAACTATGTTCAAATAGGTTTTGAAAATTCGCTAGGGATTGGCGATAGTTCGCCTTCCAAACTAGGGTCAGAAATAACGTTCTGTTTAGTTTCAAAATAGTTTTTTGCCAATTTTGGCGTCAAATTTTTGGGCGATCTAGAGCATATGAATTTAATCTAATTTAAAGAGAACAAAGTTGGTTTGGTTGTCTTCGTACCTGAGAAATCGGTTCGACCAACTATCAAACGGCGGAGGAGATATTGCGTTATGAAGTTGGGCGGTTGCAGCTGTTGATGTTGTGTGCGGGTGCGTCTATGCGCGCGCAGCCGTCTGTCGTCGGCCGATGGTGCGTCAGGTGATGGCGCGCTGCGGCGGCAGGGTTGTGTCTGTTGGCAAGGGTAGGGTTAGGGTTTTCAATCAATTCCTCCTTCTCCCTTTCGTTTTATACGTATGTGCAAAAGAGGGAATAGAAACTCGCTGCTGTCGGGTTGCTTTGTCCAAGCTGGGCTTTGAGGGTCGAGTTTTGGTTTTATTGTGTTTGTGTTTGTAGTACTTGGGTCTACTATATCCCCTCATGTATCTATAAATATATATATATATATATATATATATATATATATATATATATATATATATATATATATATATGAGGAAAATGTACCTAAGGTCGACCTTAGGTAAGTTACCTAAGGTCGACCTCATTTTCCTCACTTTACAACATTTTTTTCTTGAATTTTTTTATGGGATTCATCTACACCTTATTGATTGGCAACATACCAAATTTCAAGAAAAAATAATATTGTTTAGCCCCCTATCTATCCCTTGCAAAATCGACGGTCTAAAACTTTGCTGCTACACCGTCGATTTTGCACCTTATTGATAGGGGGCTAAACAATATTATTTTTTCTTGAAATTTGGTATGTTGCTAATCAATAAGGTGTAGATGAATCCCATAAAAAAAATTCAAGAAAAAAATGTTGTAAAGTGAGAAAAATGAGGTCGACCTTAGGTAACTTACCTAAGGTCGACCTTAGGTACATTTTCCTCTATATATATATATATATATATATATATATATATATATATATATATATTTTATATATATATATATATATATTTATATATATATATATATATATATCACTACACCAAAACAGTCATTTCCCAACGACTATAAGCGTTAGAAAAATTATTCCTAACGGTTTATTACCGTTAGAAGTACGGTGTTGGGAATTTTTACTAACGGTAATAACCGTTAGTAAATTTCGTTTACTAACGATAAAAAACCGTTGGCAATTTTCGTTTACTAACGGTAGAAAACCGTTAGTAAATTTAGTTTACCAACGGTGAAAAACCGTTGGTACATTTAGTTTGCTAACGGTGGGTACCCGTTGGGACATTAAAATTTCTTACGGATAATAACTGTTGGAAAACGAATAGTTCTAACGGTAAAAAACCGTTGGTAAATTCACTTTCCTAATGGTAGCAAACCGTTGGAATAATAAATTTAGTAATAACTATAAACGTTGGTATAATAATGCCATAACCTGTACTTGAAGTTCCAGATTACCAACATTAATATTATATATCATCAAATATGTAAACATTTCAATAGAGTTCAACCATATTCTAAATAATGCCATAATATGTAAGTAAACATTTCAATAAAGTTCAACCATATTCAAAATAATGTCATATATTATAACCTGTAAGTAAACATTCCAGATTACCAACCATTTGAGAATTTCAGAGAATGAGCTTTGGGCTCAGTTTTGCTATTAGGGCTTACAGTTGGGCTGGAAGAAATCAGAGTATTATTTGGTTGATAAATTGCTATTTGAGTATTGGGCTCTGTTGATAGGTGATGGGCTCATTTTGTTTAAAGAGTTCATGTTTTATTAAGTGCCATACTGGATTAGGAACAGATAGGGTATTTTATACCTGGTTAGAGTTTTAGTTAGCTAGACTTTTGAGTTGATAAATTGCTATTCGATTACTATTTTCAACATCCTTGAAAAGTTTTATGGCATATAGGTTGCAGCCTAAATGCCTAATCCATTACGATGAGTTTCTAACTATCGATCAAAGTCAAAGTTATAACTTATACATCAGAAGCAACAGCTGGTAAAGATTACATATCCAAAGTCAATTTACTTGGTAATAGTTTATAATAGTCCTATTATTTTGAAATTGCCTACAAATCTACAATTCTTGTAAAGATTACATTGTAAAGAAGCAAAGGGAATCTTAATAATATCCCATGATAATGGTATCAGTATGAGTAATTTTCTTGCTCGATCATTGGCATCTAAGCCATATCCATGATAATGGTATCAGTATCGAATTTGATTAAAACATTGAGAAAGGTCTAAGAAAGAGTAGACTAGGTGTTACTACAGGTTATAAGCTTGACTAATCCTCTACGAGTTATTGTCCAAGTACTAGATGAACTATGAGCATATGAACATAAGAACCCTGCCATAAAACATAGAAGGCCTTTCAGGCCAAGGTGACACTTTTCTGGACAAATTCAAAAATTCATGCAACCAAGGATGAAAATTCCTTGTGCACATGTCTAACTCCCCCTCCTGCCCTTGTGCCCTATCTCATTAGACTGATGTAAAGAAACTCAAGACTGATACATTATTCTCTCCTCTAACTTACCCCCCTTAAAAAATGAAAGTCTTTCCTGTAGAAATGGGATCTCATTTACATGTAATCAAGTGTATACTTGCTAACCACCTGTACCTATAGGACTGAACCACCTGTACCTATAGTATACTTGCTAACCACCTGTACCTATAGGACTGAACCATGTAACAGTTAGGGAGGGGCAGGGGATTGGCAGAGGACAGAGGAATACCATTTTAACCTTATCATTGTCTTTATTTTCTTATATACATCATGGAGCTATCCAAAACAATCCAGTATACAAGTCACCTTAGTTAAACTCAAACTATTCAATTTTCAATCATCTCATTTTCTTAGTCTGTCGGCTATTTGACCTTCCATCAACAAGCAACACGTCTAGGGAAATTTCGATTTCTGTTCTCCCTATCATCCTCATTATACATCAAGCCTGGATGCTTTTCCACCTCTCTTCAGTTCCTTCTATGGGAATTTTTTTTTTAAAAGAAAACACTGATGGTAGAAGAACTATTAAACTAGGCACATCATTCATGAGAAGAATGAGTGTGCAGATTTTATAAGTTGAAGTTACAAATTTAAGCACACGAGTACAGAACCAAGGAGCAACCCTCCAAATCCCTGTAAAGTAGGAAGAGGTTGGCAGAATAGGTGATATGATAAAAAATTTCTACATTTATCTCTAACATTTGTGCCATTTGTGACTCTGTTAAGATACATCATGTCCTTCACTTTGTAGTCTCAAGAAAAAGATCTTTCACTTTGGACTTGTGAGTGCAATATATTTGCTGTCTTTTAATTTCAAGTGCCTTTCTAAAATTGTTTTACAGTTAACCTCAGGTGATATGGTTATAAAATGAAAATGGTATTGCCGCTATTGGCTTCCCAAGGTATTTTTGATTACAAATTGATGTATGGTTTAGTTATTAGTACAAAATTATATAAATCCTTTAGAAATCAAAACACTAAACATGATGATGTTATTCATGAGAATGTTCTTCTGATTCACTGTAATATTATTACTTGCAGAAGCTATTTACAAATGGAACTATCATGTTACTATCATGTTGTCCCAAGGAATTTCTAGAGGAGTTCTCAGAGCCCTTCAGGAAATGGACACATCTCGATGAACATAAATTGCATTTGACAACAATTAAGTTTCAAACATGAAAATATACTGAGAAATATCAAGTGTTAACTTGCCTGGTGAATAGAGGGCGAGACGGGAACAAGGTGTTGAGGCTTCCGAGCGACGAAAACACCACTTCACACAGAAAAAAAAAACTAGTCAGAAGCGATCCTCTGCTAAATCCCAGGGAACTACGTAATGTAATGGCTCCCCATGAGAATTCAAGGAAGAGGACCACACACAATGGTAAGTAAATGCATTCCAAAGTCTCACATGTTTCTTGCTATCTTGATATAGTGCCTTAAAGTGGTTAGTGACTCACCAACTAACTTCTCACAACCATCATCAGATAATCCACAGCAACTGAGATTCAAATATAGCAGAGAAATATATGTATATATGCTTCAAATTCAGACAAGCAATCAGTAAAAGTTTGGCACATATGCTTCAGATGACCATCACTAGTTGATTGTCACAATCATCAATACCATTGTTTCAAATTCAAAAACAAAAAGGATATTACAAGCCATTGTTCTCAGAATGATACAATCATCAATACCATTGTGTTCTAAATTTAAATCTATTTGGGTTCAATACATTTTAATAGTGGTGCCAAGTTAGGTTGCTCTTTCAAAATGGATTGGAAGCTTGTTGGTATGTTGTAATCATCAATACCATCAGTCATACGCTTTGGAGAACGTCGAACTATAGACCAATCGGGATTTTGCGGATCTTTTATATAAAAAACTTGACTAGCTTCGGATGCAAGAATAGCCGGCTCATCATAATCCCCATCAACACTCTTGAACTTCTTCAAATTCACAAGCAACAAGTTAGACTCTGGACAAATCTTACAACCATTGGTCTTGTCCGCGATATTCACCCAATCACAATAGAACACTACATGTTGAAATTCATAATAATCAACCTCTATAATCTCTTTGATAATACCATACCAAGTAATGTCATCATCCATAGGATTCATATCTTTTGCACTTGCGACAAATGTAGTGATTGCATCCATGCAAACATCGCTGTCTTGTGTCGAAAGTTTATCATCATAGTGTTGGGGAGAGAATACATAACCATTCACCCGATATTTCATATGAGTTTTGGCTTCCCATTTTGGCCCACTAACATTCCACCACAACAATGAGTCCATACATTTTTCTTCCAGCAGCTGTTAATACAAGTCACTTAAATACATTAATCAAAACTACAAAATATAATTAAAACTTTATTGAATTAAATGTTACACACCTTTTTGTGTAACCAATCAATAAATTCAGATTGTACTACCACTTTTGTCTTAGTGATAGCTCTTCTTTTACCACGAGGACCATCTTCCAAGGATGAGCGATACATACTACAAATTCAAAAACCATATTATATAAACAGAAAATTACACATTATGTAGTTTAAAAATATAAAAGAATATCACACCTGTAATATTCATCTCGTTTTGGTATATTTATACTAAAGAGTACCCATCTCCGAATTTGTATACGTTGTACACCAGATAACTTGATAGTTTTACCCTCAAGAATGGAGCGTTCATACATATCATCACCATTCTCATCTAAGAAGAGTGCTTGACTAGAACTATGATTTCCATCACGCGGATTTGGCATATACTCCATAGCATATCTAACAGATTCTGAAATAAGATATGCCTCAGAAATAGACCCTTCCACATAACGTTTGTTGCTTGGTATGTTTTTGCACTCCTTCATAGCCCTTATATCAACAAAAAACATTGACTTGTTAAAAAAAATTATAGTTCTAATAAATAAACAAAGAAACAATAATATATAAGATGAATGTATCACCTTTCAAATGGATACATCCATATATATCTCGTAGGTCCGCAGAGAAGAGCTTGGTCAGCTAGGTGCACCATTAGGTGGATACTTATATCGAAGAAGTGAGATGAAAAATAATGTGCCAATACACATAATGCCTCGGCAATCATATCTTTGGAAGCTTGGACATGCTCTCGAACTAAGACCTTCGAGCACAATATGTTGAAGTACAAGCTTACTTGCAATATAGCTCGTTTCAACTCACGAAACTTTGGATATGCATGTTGAACCATAACTGGAAGCAAATATTGGATAATGACATGATAGTCATATGACTTCTTAATATGCAAACTGGGGGGTTGAATACTTACAAGGCTGCCCAAATTAGTTGCAAGGCAAGACGGAAGCTTTACGTCTTTTAATACTTGACAAAATTGCATCTTCTGAGCCTTATCCAGTGCATACTTAGAAGATTGTTTTCCCTTGTCAAACATCAAGTTAATAAGATGTTCAGCCATATTCTTTTCAGTGTGCATCACATCAATGGTATGTCGTACTTTATGACTACTCCAATACTCTAAATAAAAAAGAATCGACTTTTTATACCACGCTGGTCTTCCTTCTTCGTTATCATCATATGCAGTACAATCTTCACTACCATCTACCTCAACTGCCATTCGCTTCTTGCAAGTAACTTTCACTAATTTACCTGGTACATATTTGATACGATCAAGCCTCTCTAAAAGGAACGATCCTGTCAATCGTGTGGGAGGTTCCTTGTGCTCTACATCCTTATACCATCCGTGTTTTACTTCCCTGTATGGGTGACCATCCTTCAAAAATCTCCTGTACTTTGTAAAAACATTCTTATTACCAATGCGCTCAGACTCTGTCTCAATAGCACAAATAGGACAGGCTTTGTAACCATGTGTCACACAACCAGATAAGTTACCAAATGCTGGAAAATCATGGATTCCCCACAATAACATTGCTCTCAAAGTGAAGAGTTCCCCCTTGTCCATATCAAATGTCGACACTCCTTCCGCCCAAAGTTGCTTCAACTCATCTATAAGAGGTTCTAAGTATACATCAATGTCCTGACTCGGTGCTTTCGGTCTAGGAATTAACAAACACATCATCTGGAACTGTGATTTCATGCATAACGAGGGAGGAAGGTTATAAGGAATCATGTACACGGGCCAACAACTGTAACCACTAGATAGCACTCCATGTGGGTTAAATCCATCTGTAGCAATACCAAGCCAAACATTACGTCCCTCTCTAGCAAACTCTGGCCACTTGCTTTTTAGCGATCTCCATTCAGCTGAATCAATAGGATGACGCATAGATTGCCAAGAAGATTTTGCTTCCTTGTGCCATTGCATTTGGCGTGCTATCCATGGTATAGTATACAATCTAGTTAATCTTGGAATTAGAGGAAAGTGTCTCAAAACTTTTCTAGGTTGTTTTGTGACTTTATCTACTTTTCCAGACCTTGTCTCCTTAACTTTAAACCTAGGAGTTTGACAACGAGGGCATTCTATTGCATCTGCATATTCCTTCCAATATAACATGCAATCATTCTCACATGCATGAATGCAATTGGACTTCATTCCCAAATCTTTTAGCATTTGTTTCATTGTAGGATACTTGTCAGGTAGTGTATTTCCCTTTGGAAGCCACCGTCTCAATTGCTTCAACAACTCGGTCATGCTATTTTCTGACCAATTGAACTCCTTCTTCAAGTTATGAAGCTCTATAATAGCACATAAAGTTGTAAGCCCATCTTCACAGGAAGGGTATAGTTTCTCATTTGCTTTTCTCTTATATTCATGATACTTACTACCATGGTCAGGATCGGGGACAAATACATTACCAGAAACATCACATGTCACATCATGATTCCCCTGACAACTAGCGTGTTCCATATCATGTACTCCATAAGCATCATCAACAAAGTTCCCGAGCGTACCCCCTGCATCACCGCTATGTTCTTCTTGGATTTGATCTTAGATCTGATCCTCTTCAATAACATGTGGTATAGAATCTGGCACTACGTTCACGTCATTCCTCTCTCCGTGAAAGCACCACTCATCATATGTTGGTTCCATACCATACATGACCAAGTGCTTTTCCACTGTTTCAAAAAGAAATCTTTTAGAATTTTTGCACTTCGTACAAGGGCATGGACATGTGCTAATCCCGGGTGGTGAGTGGTTCTCCACAAAGTTCATGAAATATCGAACACCTTCTAGGTATTCGACATTATTTCTGTGTGGATTTTTGATCCACTCTCTTGAACGTCTTGACATAATATAAAGGACGTAACCCTCTCAATTGTGAACCTAATAATCAAGCAAGATTAAGACAAATTAGATCATGAAGACAAGTAGATAATTATTTCCATTAAAAATTATTATAGGACTGTAATATGCCAATAACATTGCATTTAAGTTGTTCAGTAGTTTTGAATTTAACTAAATAACGATATGATTCTATTTGCCTATTGAAAATTATATGCCTATTAATGTATTTAACAAAATCTTGATTGATCCTTCAAAATCAACAAGTATGTATGTATTCAAAAGAAATTTGCACAAATAAAGTGGGCTCCAAATTAAAATATATTAAGTTTTATTAAGGCATGCCCAAATGTTAAGATTAGACCATGAGACGAGCTTCCTGGGATTAATCCAATGAAGCCATGCAACAGAGTATAAATATCCCTCGCAAACTATATTACTATATAACTTCATTAATATAGAGCTGTCAGCTAATCCTTATCCAACATTAGTTTAATTCCTAGTATTCAAACCAATCATAGGATCGATGGACACTAACTCGGACATTATTGTTGGAATCTCTCTTCATTGTATATATAGCGCCTACTTAAGTAAAATGTTCTTTTATATATATATATAGCGACTACTATATTACGCCTACTTCATTATATCAATATAATCTTGATTGATCCTTGAAACTGAAAATTTTGAAACTGAAAATTGAAACTGAAAATTGATAGCGCCTACTATATAACGCCTACTTCATTATATCAATATATATAGCGCCTACTATATTACGCCTACTATATTACGTCCAAATTTTGAAACTGAAAATTGATCCTTGAAACTGAAAATAGCGTCTACTTCATTATATATATTGCGCCTACTATATTGCAATATAATCTTGATTGATCCTTGAAACTAAAATTTTTCCAAATTTTGATTGATATTGCAAACCTGAAGAAATTTCTTAGATCAAGAGTAGAAACTTAGGATTTTGGGTACCAGATCAAAAATTTTGGGTACCAGAAACGTAGAATAACAGAATAAATAAATTGTTAGATAAAAAGAACCTGATCTAAAAATTTTGAGGCGCTCAGTTGAGAGAACCTTACCTTCAGCTCCAGACGGGAGAGAGAGAGAGAGGTGCTCAGATGAGAACTCCAACCAGAAGAGAGAAAGAGAGCGAGAGAGGCGCTCAGATGAGACTCCAGCCGAGAGAGAGGCGCTCAGATGAGACTCCAGCCGCGAGAGAGAGAGGCGCTCAGATGAGAACTCCAGCCGCGAGATGAGACTCCAGCCGCGAGAGAGAGAGGCGCTCAGATGAGACTCCAGCCGCGAGAGAGAGAGGCGCTCAGATGAGACTCCAGCCGCGCGCGAGAGAGAGAGAGGCGCTCAGGTTCGACCACAAGGCCGAGAGAGAGAGAGAGAGAGAGAGAGAGAGAAAGGCGCTCACATTGGAGCACAAGGCCGAGAGAGAGAGAGAGAGAGAGGCGCTCGATCAGATGAGAAGCTCCAGCTCTCTTTAGGGCTCACGAAAAAAATTGGGGGGAACGAAAAGTGTTTCCCCCCATAACGCTTATTGCAATCACGTGAAACACACGAGATGTGTTCCTTATGCTTTTCATAAGGTTTGCCAACGGTTGTTAATTGTTGTAACCTTTTATTTATATATTGCTTTAGTTTTTCTTATTTATAGTAACGGTTTTTAGCTTTTCTAACAGTTTTTTACTGTTAGCAATTTGTAACGGTAAAAAACTGTTGGTAATCAAAAAATAATTGTGTTAGGAAATCCCTCTTTTGGTGTAGTGTATATATATATATATATATATATATATATATATATATATATATATTACTCTATATATATATTACTCTATATATGTATATAAAAAAAAAATCTAAAAAAAATATACATATATATTTACCTATATATATATATATAAAAATATACATATATATTACTCTAAAATATATATATATATATATATATATATATATATATATATATATATATATATATATATATATATACACATATATATATATATACCTATATATATAAACAAGTAGATATATCTATATATGTATTACTCTATATATATCTATATATGAATAATCATGCAATAAAACCTAAATATCTTAACAATTTATTTTTATATAGAAATATGTTACTACCTATTTCTATATGTATAATATACTGTTATATGCCTCATATACATATCCAATGTTCTAAGAAAAATCTAAAACAAAATAAGATATTTACAAGAATTTTAGTAAAATAATCTTTACAGCATATACTAAGGCTACTACTTACCTACTAGTTTATATAGAAAATCATGTAAGGATTACTAGGTATTCAATGGGTATGACAATACAATAAAATATTTATAAAAATATAAGGGGTTTATTTTGTAAGTACAGGCATAATATTTCTTTTCTAATATATATATATATATATATATATATATATATATATATATATAGTTATCCCTACAAGTGTATATAAACTAAAATCTCAAAAATGAACCAAGATATTTTAGGAAGAATTATTTATCTCAACTCCAAAATAAATATTTATTTTATTAACAATAACATAATTATTATATATAAATAATTATCTGTAACCTTAGATATTAGGTCACCAAAATAAAATACATCATACACACAAAATATATCGACATGGACGTCCCTGAACGCACTATATGCCTACATGCTCTTGGGCTTGGTTCGGCTAGTTTGGTACAACCGGGTCTTCCAAAAGTCAATAATCTTAATAATAAATATTTAAATTATTTATAGGAGTCATGTCACAACTTGGCCTGATTTTCCTAGTTGGTACACACTTATGGCTCGGCCTTCCCTAGCATGGCTAATACACTAGTCAAGGCACGCGACCAAGCTATCTGTGCCATGATTTCTAGTCATCTTTTACTCCAAAACTTAACCATGGCTAAAGCCTCCTATCATAATAACCATTTAATTAAATATTATAAAATTCCAAAAATCACCATTAAATTCAAAATAAATAAATAAGAAAAATCATTTCAAAATTTTGGGAAGTGGGGTTACAATATGTAAACATGTATGGTATGCTAAGAACACATTTGTCATAATACCAGTAATATTTATGGAAAAATTATTCTAAAATTATAACCAATCAGATATAACATATATCTATTGTTAATTCTATTTACTACAATTTATATAAATAATACCCTTTTTATATGCATATATATTTCCAACTTCACAAATAAATTATACTTATTCATGTATTCACATTTTATGTATACTCTTATTTACTCTCAAATATATATAGTCTAGAAGCCCAGAAATCTTAAAAATATATTTCTAGAAAAATAGTTATCATTTATCCAAAATAAAATTTCAAATTATTAGCAAGTCACAAAATTACTTACTAGACCCCTAAAATGAAATACCAATTTATATATATATAAACCTATATAGACATCTTTGGACACACCGCATGATTACATGGGCTTAGGTTTCGTTCTGGTCAAATTCGGGCAAAATTGATACAACCGGGTCTCTTAAAAGTTATAATCTTAATAAATAACTAATTAAATTATTTATAGGGGGTCAAGTCACAAGTTTGACTGATTTTTCTACTAGGGGCACCGCTCTGGCTAGGCCTTCCCTAGCATGGCTAATACACAATACTCAAGGCACACGATTATTAGATTATAGAATAGATACCATATAGGGGGTGCCCTAGGATGATAGAGTGGAATATCAATGTGGATGATTAGATAGAGGGAGCTAGGCCACCTGTGGTGCACCACCATGCCCCGCACTATCAGAGGGATATACCCAAAGGGGAAGAACTTTTGCGCTGACGGTCGAGGAGGCCGACGGTATGGGTGACGGGTTAGCAGGTCTGTCTTTCATGTTCTTCTTCCCCACCTTGATGTGTAATTTCATTAGTACCTGTCAGGATATTCTCGTGATATGCTAGATAGTATAGTGACCCTGTTCGAGACTGTGAAATCACGACCAGTAGGATTATGATTGCATGTTATAGGATAGTTATTTCTCGACCTTGATTGATTGGGGGTTTGACCTAGAAGGAGTACGATCACCTTAAATTTTGAGGATAAAATTCTTCTAAGGAGGGTAGACTTGCAACAACCACTTTTCTAAAATGAGGGTAATTTTAAACTTTTGTAAAATTTATTATTAAATAATAGAATTTAATTCATGATAGTGATTTTTAGTGAATTTTAATTAATTTAATACTATTTAATTTGGTGCATTATGATTTTGGTGTTTTGCTAGTATAACCCTAGAATTGTTAAGCCTAGAGACTAACCATGATCATGGGGACCTAACCATATGATTAGAATGACTAATTACAACTTTTTAGCCTAAGGGTATTTTGGTCATTTTGTGACTTTTGAATTAATTAGGATTTTCATTAAGTGATAATGTGCTAAGTGTTTTGTTAGAAATTAACCTAGAATTGCCCTAACGTAGATATTATCCATGAGCCTAGATATTAAATTAGAAGCTTCCATCATGACAAGGTTAGGAATATCTAGATATTAAGTTGAGGTTAGATATTTGTTAATGATAGACATTTTCACTTAGGCCTTTAGCTTGAGGCCTAGAATTAAACTAGCTAGAGGCCTTTAAACCTCATGAAACTTAACCCTAACCCTAGAAATAACCTTAGGCTATCATCAAAGGATCTCGACCTCTATATAACATCTCTTAGCACCCCTTTGCCTCTTTTACGCTTCTTTAGAACCCTAATAGTGTTCTTCCCCAAATCATCCCCAATTCTTCATTTCTCCTCCAAATTGAGCCTAGTCTTTTGCATTAGACTCCCCTATAGTAGAGAAGACCATTGGAGGCTAGCTAGCAAGGATTTGGAGGCTTGGGACCATTGCAAGTTGGAGAAGGACCCTTTTTCCTTAAGCTTTTCATTGAGATTCACTCTTAATAGGTAAAACCTATCAAACTCATTCAAATTCCTGATTTCTTTCCATAGTTGCATTCATTTAGGTGTACCCTAGCTGTAGACCAAGTTTGGTAGGAATTGGTGTCCATTTGATATGCGTATCGGACACGTATCGGTGTGTTATGTGAAGTATTTGGTGAAATATCACAAAGAAATAAATATTCATATTTTTTAAAACTAATTACATGGGTTTGAAGCTAATTAGGTGTATATTGCATATCAAATCGACTGAGTCGATTTTAGGATGTTTTAGATACTGTTTTAGGACATGGGAACACGTGTACGAGAACTCGTGTACTGTCCTACTGCCCGACCTTTATTTCTCTCTGTATACGGCACGTGGAACCATGAAACTTGGCATGGAGGTGGGCCATGACTGTCAGACCCCCCCTCGAGTTTCACGATACCTCGTGTCATATCGGACACGTTATCTCACTTGCACTAAATTTACACAAACGTACACACGCGCACAGACACGTTCTGATACGTATTCCTATCTTGGACACGGCAACACTTGGACTCAAATCAGGGTGTTAGACACCTAGCCCTATGCCTACCATAGCTATGGACACGTGCACGAGACACAATATTGTGTGTGTCGTGTCCTTTTGGACTTGACACCTGTGCTGTCCTACCTCCCATTGCTCGACCAATTTACCTTTGGTTCAGGCTTTGTCCTACATCTGATTTGTTGTGTCCTTGAGCTCATGAGCAATCCCCCATAGTGTGCAGTCCATATTATAGGTGATGAACCTTCCCTTGAGTGCTTTACTGTTCACCTGTGCTTCCATTGGATTATTGTTTTGTCTCCATCTATTATTAGTTCAGTTCCTTGATGACTTAGTCAGTCTATAGCTTAAGTGTCAGATCATTCCTTCTATATTCAGGTACCTAGGTTCAGTCCACATACCTCAAGTTCAATCCTTGAACTAAATATTCAGCCCAATTTCTTATTATGTTAGTAGAAAGCTCTTTAGTTCAGTCATCATACATTGTATCCTTCATGTATCCTTGGTATCAGAAAAAGAATGGGCTGTGTATCAATTATTTAGATAAGGAAGGACCAAACATGTATCAGAGGTGAGTGTCAGGGAAAGAAAGGGTTAATGAGTGGAGTAGGAGTAGGGAGGCATGTATGTATGAATGTGGCAGTAGATTAGCACATTAGTAGGAAGGATGGGGGACTATCAGTGGTACAATTGATGTCTGTAGCCATGAGAGGTGATTCCATTCCTTACTCACCTTGCATTAGCCTTCCTGATCAGACCATTTAGTATATATGTTTAGTCCTTTGTTTATTTGTTCAGATCATTGTGTGAGGGGTCAGTGAGTTGAGTGTGTTAGTTAAAGTGGTTTTATAAGAGTTGGAGGGTGATAATGTGTTAGTGATGAGAAGGAAAATGTAGGCTATGTGCAGACTAGATATGTACCAGACCATGTTAACTTATAGTTCAGTCCATGTCAGATTTGGTTGGTTATGTATCTATGTGTGGATGTGGCAAGGCTTGAGTGGAAGAAGAGGGAATGCATAGGAATTTAGTTTCCTGCATATGCCTATAGGTAGTGAAGAGATGAAGAACAGAGCAGTTGCAGCCACATGTATTGCACTCTGCAGGGCAGCAAGCTTAGCAAATTGCAGGTGCAGTAGCAGCAGTGTAGATGGTAGGAGTGAAGTGTATGAAGGTAGAGAGAGGCCTGGGTGTGTGGAGTTGGAAACAGTTGCCTTAGTTGATTGGCCTGCACTTGGTCAACATGCCATGGGCTAGAGGGTTGGCTGTTCAGTAATAGAGTTTTGTGTAAGCAGTTGAGTGAGTAGAATGTGGCATTAGCACTTACATGTAGGTTTTTCTTAGAAGAGTTTAAGAAAGGGACATATAGATGGGTGAGTAGACCTTGGTAACAGATGAGTATAAGGGGTTTGTTTGTTTGGGTTGAAGGGGTGGTTACATAGATGAGTTAGGAAATGCCTTAAGCATATGTATGAGTATTGTAGACACGAGGCAATCGACTTTGGGCTATGTGAAGATGTTTGCTGGCAGAGCAGTATCGTGGCAGTCACGGTTGTAGAAATATGTTGCCTTGTCAACGACAAAGGCAGAGTACATTGCAGGGATTTGTTGGAGTGGATGGGGTTCCCAACCTATGTAGAAACTACCCCGAAGTCGGATTGGGTACAATTGATGGATTAGGTATTTCTTTATATAGTAGAAATATCTCAATAGTGCTGGATTGGATATTCCTATATATAATAGGAATACATTAATAGTTTAGATTGAGTATTCCTACATATAGCAGAATACCTCAATTAGTTGTGGGTTTGAGGCTATATATACTAGGTGTTTCGTCACCCTAAAATATATCTCAAAAAAAGTAAGTAATAGTGCTTTACAATATTTGGGAGAGAGAAAGGATTGAAGACTATTGCAACGGAGAGATCCCTTCGAATAATGTTTCTACATCTCTAATTATTCGGAGTCTGCTATCAAATTTTTTTCTTTCAAGTGAGTTGTGGTGATTCGTTTGGATCGAGAAGAGCTGGTACATGGTGTATTCTCTTTATTCCATTAGTGGAGGTTCTTTACGATTGGACTCTTAGTGGAGGTTCTTTACGGTTGGACTCCGATCGTCACGTAGTTTTTCCATCTGGGTTTTCCACGTAAAAATCTCTGTCTTTGATTTGTGTTGGCATTTTTTGTTTGTGTGCTTTTGTTCGGTTCTCTCGCAGCTCTCTAGTTTAGGGAATATTTTGCGTGCTTCATTCTGCACACCTGTAGTATTCATTCTCTAAAGGGAAATATACTACCTGAGAAGTAACCTACAATGAAGCAAATGCTAAATGATTTGGGAATGGAGGCCAAGTGCATCCATGTATGTGAGAATGATTGCATGTTGTATTGGAAGGAATATGTTGATATGGTACAATGCCCTAATTGTCAGACTCCCAGGTTTAAAATCAAGGAGACAAAGTCTGGGAAAGTAGGAAAGGTCACAAAACATCCAAGAAAAGTTTTGAGACACTTTCCTCTAATCCTAAGATTAATTAGATTGTACATTATACCATGGATAACATGCTTGCAGTGGCACAAGGAAACAAAATCTTCTTGGAATTCCATGTGCCCTATTGATTCGGCTGAATAAAGATTGCTTGAATGCAAGTGGCCAGAGTTTGCTAAAGAAGGGCGTAATGTTTGGCTTGGCATTGCTACCAATGGGTTTAATCCACATGGAGTGCTCTCTAGTGGTTACAGTTGTTGGCCCATATACATGATTCCTTATTACTTCCCCCCTCTTTATGCATGGAATCACAGTTCTAGATGATATATTTGTTAATTCTTGGGCCGAAAGCACCGAGTCAAGACATTGATGTATACTCAGAACAACTTGTAGATGGTTGAAGCAACTCTGGATGGAAGGAGTGTCGACATTTGATATGGACAAGGGGGAACTCTTCACTTTTAGAGCAATATTATTATGGAGAATCCATGATTTTCTGGCATTTCTTAACTTATCTGGTTGTATGACACATTGTTACAAAGCCTGACCTATTTGCGCTATTGATGCCGAGTCTGAGCGCATTGGTAATAATAATGTTTTCATAAAGTATAGTTGATTTTTGAAGGATGGTCACCCATATATGGAAGTGAAGCATAGATCGTATAAGGATGTAGAGCACAAGGAACATCCAACAAGATTTACCATACCATCCCTTTTAGAAAGGCTTCCTCGTATCAAATATATACCGGGTAAAATAGTGAAAGCTACTAGCAAGAAACGAATGGTAGTTGAGGTGGATGGTATTGAAGATTGCACTATATGTGAGGATGACAACGAAGGAAGCCCAGTGTGGTATAAAAAGTCTATTCTTTATTATTTAGAGTACTGTAGTATTCATAAAGTACGAAATACTATTAATGTAATGTACACTGAGATGAATGTGGCTGAAATCTTATCAATTTGATGTTTGACAACGGAAAACAATCTTCTACGTATGCACTAGATAAGGCTCAAAATATGCAATTTTGTGAAGTTTTAAAAGACGTAAAGCTCCCGTCATGCCTTGCAACTAACTTGGGCAGCCTTATTACTATTCAACCACTCACTTTGCATATTAAGAAGTCAAATGACTATCATGTCATGATCCAATATTTGTTTCCAGTTATGGTTCAACATGTATATCAAAAGTTTTGTGAGTTGAAACGAGCCATTTTGTATGTAAGCTTGTACTTCAACATATTGTGCTCGAATGTCTTAGTTCGAGAACATGTCCAAGCTGCCAAAGATATGATTGTTGAGGCATTATGCGTGTTCGAACATTATTTTCCATCACACTTATTTGATATAAGTATCCACCTAATAGTGCATCTAGCTGCCCAAGTCTACTTTGGGGACCTACGAGATATATATGGATGCATCCTTAGAAATGTGTGATATTCATCTTATATATTATTATTTCTTTGCTAATTTATTAGAACTATTTTTTAACAAGTGTGCATTTTATGTTGATATAAAGGCTATGAAGGAGTGCAAAAACATACCAAGCCACAAATGTTATGTGGAATGGTTAATTTCTAAGGCATATCTTATTTCAAAATTTGTTAGATATGCTATAGAATATATGCCAAATCTACTTGATGGTAATCATAGTCCTAGTCAAGCACTCTTTTTAGATGAGAATGATGATGATATGTACGAGCGCTCCATTCTTGAGTGTAAAACTATCAAATTATCTGGTGTACAATGCATGCAAATTCGGAGATGGGTACTCTTTAGGTTCCCTACTTTCCCAGACTTTGTCTCCTTGATTTTAAACCTGGGAGTCTGACAATTAGGGCATTCTACCATATCAACATATTCCTTCCAATACAACATGCAGTCATTCTCACATACATGGATGCACTTGGCCTCCATTCCCAAATCATTTAGCATTTGCTTCATTGTAGGTTACTTCTCAGGTAGTGTATTTCCCTTTGGAACCACCGTCTCAATCGTTTCAACAACTCAGTCACGCTATTTCCTAACCAATTGAAATTCTTGTTCAAGTTATAGAGCTCATAATTGCACATAAAGTTGTAGGTCCATCTTCACATGAAAGGTAAAGTTTCTTATTTGCTTTTCTTTTGTATTCATGGTACTTATTACCATTGTCATGACTGGGGACAAATGGATTATCAAAAACTACACATGTCTCGCCACATTTTTCCTTACAACTACCTTATGTCATATCATATACCCCATAAGCATCATCAACAAGGTTCCTGAGAGCACCCCCTGCATCACCACCATATTTTTCTAGGATTTGATCTTAGATCCGATCCTCTTCAGTAACATGTGGTATGGGATTCACCACTATGTTTATGCCAATATTCCTCTCTCCAGGAAAGAACCACTCATCATATGTTGGTTCCATACCAAACATGACCAAGTGTTTCTCAACATTTTCAAAAAAATCTTAGAGTTTTTGCACTTCATACAAGGGCATGTTTTGATCCCGGGTGGTGAGTAGCAGTTCATAAAGTTCATGAAATGTCAAACATCTTGTATATATTCGACATCATTTCTGTGTGGATTCTTAATCCACTCTCTTGAACTCGGCCTTGACATAATAATAAGGAAGTTTACCCCTTTCTCGACTATGAACCTAGTAAAGAAGCAAGATTAAGATAAATTAGATCATGAAGACAAGTAGATAATTATTTACCATTAAAAAAATTATATAGCCACCTAGGATGAACCATAGATAGTACTAAATGGTATAACTCACAAAACAAATAATTTATTATTATTTGAAGATAAAATGATAAAGCAACATGATACTAAAGTTATGTGGCATAATGTATAATTTTATCAGAAAAAAATAGGAAAAAGATAATGCATGGGAGTTTCTAAAGTAATTGATGCATTTGGAAAGAGTTAGTAGTAGAACTAGAAAGTCCAAAAGGTAATTAAGGTAAAAACAAATAGCTTCTAGACAGGCAAAGGTTAGAATAATGAAGACTTCAAAGAGAACTAACAAAAAAGCGGATCTAGCTATGTATGTAATATACAAGAAACATGATGAGCCAACCGAAATCAAATAGTTCCACATACTAGAAACGACTATTGGCAAGCATTACAACAACTTAGTGTATATTATAAATTAAATGCTCCGTATAAAATCGTTGCCAGTTCAGTAAGGACAATCTCCCTGCAAGGTATGACCCTTTACGAGCAATCTGATTCAAAAAGATGTCAGCTTCAGAGAAAAACATATTGGGCTTCATCTCGTTGATGAGACTGCCAGGAGCCAGCCCAATAACGGAGTAGCTCATTGATTCCTTTACTGCGACATTGACCTCGTGGGGTTGTTAAAACGGATATAGCCCACAAAGATACCCTATTGATCCAGAGTTAGAGAACTCGACATCTTCCTCTCAAGAGGTACCATATTGAAACCGGATAAGGGAAAGTGGCGCTCCATTAAGGGTATGTGGATTGCCTCCCCCTGAAAATAGAAGTCCCAACTCTCAAGAGTCTCTATGATGCTCGAATCTGAAATAGCCAGGGCATCCCCGAATAAAAACATATGCTTCAGATGAATGCCATTCAGTTGCCCGAAGTTCATCATGCTAAGTAAGAAAAAGAAAGACTGGTTTCTGATCTCCCTCAGTCGGTCTTCCTGTTGATTTTGGTTAATCTGAGTCGACACATATTCGATTATCTGGTCAAAATTTACATCCAACGCAGATTGAGCATATCCTATCAAAAGTTCTCCCGAGGGAGCTAAGGGAAAGTTCACTGCAAAAGACAGAGAAGAAGTAAAAGTTAGAAGTTCATCCTTTCAAACTAGCCAAAACAAGACCCATGCGGCATAGCGGCTTAAAGAACATGAGACGTATGCGGTTAGGTCATATGCTCATGCGGCGCAGTCTGGGGACACTTAGGCCGCTCAAACAAAAAAGGTGCTCATACGGCTCAGTCATAAGGCTCTCACGAGGCACTTATGCGGCTCAGTCACAAAGTGTTCATGCGACTCAGTAATGAGGCATTTATGCGGCTTGGACTCGAAGTGCTCCTGTGGCTTGAGATATGAAACACCCATGCGGCTCGTGCACGAGTGAAACGATTCCAAGGCAACGAACGACGACATCGTGGCCGTCCTAGGCGGAATCATGGCTTACGGGTGGACTGTGTGTTGGCTCGGGCATACACCAGACGTAAGGCCAGGTATTTCAAAAGACTATCAAGGTGTACCAGCCATCATGCTTGATAGATGCGAATACTATAAGTAAATGTCCAAATGGCTCACATAGCCAGCGACCGATGCATATAGATTAAGTTGGCTCGATTGCGGCAATCGGCGTGCGAGACCTTGCATTGAAACAAGTGAACATGTACATCAGAACAATGATTTTAGAATATAACATATCTCGACATGTTTGAGTACTTGGTACAAATTGAGTCAGAAACACGCCCTTGACACTTGAATCCTTATGCGATACTATGTTAAGTTATTACATATGAATTGTTGCCTAACATGGTTTACTTTGGACAGGGAAGGCCGGACGGTAAGTATGGGTAAGTCATGTATGCATTTCCATACAACACTCGAAAATGAATGATAACACGAGATAGGTTTCAACGATATGCCATAAAACTGACCCTAAGGAAAGATTAGCAAGACAATGAATGATAGACGATGCACAAAAGTAAATAGAACGTGTTTGGTAATGATAGCAATGTGGGCGAGCTAGCCTCCCCACCAGTGCATAACAATGTACTGATAACCCCACAGATTTCTTGCAGGGTGCAGGAGACGTCGTCGGGTGAGTAGCTTCCCTCGAACGCGCTAAGGCGCGGAGCTAACTCTGGAGCCTTGGAGCATTGCAAGGAGCTGAAGCACCATATACAGGACATAATGTATCGAAACATCGCCATGAATCATTCTACATTGTAAGCCACTTGGCACCCCTTTATGTTTCAGAGAGAGAGAGAGCTTGAGCGACTTGTAATCTCGGCCTAGCACCGCTTGTAAACTTTTTGAATATCAATAAAGAGATTGAATTTGTTCCAACTTGTGTTTTTTTACTTTCTGCTGCAAAATGGGGACACTCTGTGCGACTCTGTGGCCTAGCTCAAATCGGCCATTTTTGGACTTGGCCTTGCACGAGAGCAACTTAGTCTCATGCGGCATCACAACTTAGCGAGGACGAATTCTCCTACGAGAGCGGGGCATGACATAAGGAGACAGACACAATCACTCCGCCCCTCTAAACAGAGTCAGGGGCTGGAAGCAACCGCTTCTTATCCAGCGGTTCGAAAGTTGGAAGCAGCCAAGCAGCAGTGTCAAAGAATACTATGTCGAGGCTTCGTATGGAATTAGCCTTGCCTCGTGAAACGCCATATGTACTTCCAGGTTCAGGTAAATTTCTGAATTTCATTTATCCTAATCCCTTTGATAATGTTTTAACAATGGTGTATGTTGATCGCAGAAGGACCTGTGGGAGCGACAAGCTCGACAATGGCTCCTTTGGACAGAGGAAGTCAAGCAGGAGAAGGGAGCTCATCTTAGATGCCCAAATTCATGTCCCCTGGTACACAATCTGAAGTACCTCCAACTGCTACAGTAGTAGAAACTCAGATGGAAGTGGTGGCCACTCCAAGCGCTCTGGCGACAAACAGATTTGTTGTGGCTTCTTTCACCAAAGTATTCTATACATCTCTGAGGCCTCTGGTTCAAAGGGTAATGGAGAAGGACAATATTCCTTTTACAACAGTCAGAAGCGCTTCATCTTATCTAATTGGGGGTATCCACGATATGGGAGATCAGGATCTGGCCACCTACTTAGAGGATGTATTGGACGAGCTTGAGGAATCCATTAAAGCCTACAAGGACCTCAAAAGAGGGAATATTCAACAACTCGTGGACGCAGAATGTGAAGCCATGGCTCGTGAAGCTGAAACGAACAAAGCTAATTTTGAAGCTTTCTTGATGGCTTTCTTCCAACGCTCCGCAGAGATGGGCGTCCAAATTACTGAAGCGACCTCCACTGTCGAGCATCATAGAACTGCAACTACAGACAAAAAGAAAGAAGCTTTTGATCTGGAAATTGAAATTGCTCGGCTCCAAGAACAACTCAAGGCGACTAAGCAACATATAGAAGAAGAAATCCAACTGCATCAAGCTGCTGCAAGCCAGTTGGATATTTTGAAGCGTCAGAAAGACAACTTTGTTAGAATACAAAAATAAAGATTTTGCACGCCGGACAACTACTTTGCACCCTTTCGACCCAAAGTCTGGAAGGGTCCAAGCTAGACAACGGGTGCTTGATTCCTGTGTAGAAAAAGCCAAGGCTTTGAAGAAGCGGATCACAGACCTCATTACTCAGCCTCCAGAATAAAGCAATCCCAGTTGTTATCTTTTTTTACCTTTCATATGATGTACTCTTTTTGAACATTTTGAACATCATTAATGAAATGAAATTTTTTGTGGTTCCATTACTTGTTGCATATCCTGTTAAAGATATAAGTAATAGACTAAAAAATATATTCAGAGGTACTGGACGTGAAATATTTCTTTGTGGAAAATAACAATATTCATTATATCTGCTCAGAGGTAATGTGGACGTGGCAGAATATAATTCTTGAGATATCATTATTTTAAAAGACGACTTTATCAGAGGTAATATGGACGTGATAAGTCATTTGATATAGAAAATAGAATTCAAAGGTAATGTGGACGTGAACTCATTTTTTATTGATGATCTTCAAGTCAGCTAGGACTCAAAGACAAGATATCATGTCTAAAGCAACCAAGTTCCAAAAGACGATACCTATGATAAAATGATTTGAATAGGCTCCACTGGGGATTTTACTCGGATAGCTGAGAATTGTACAAAATTTAGAGAACATCTTATACATAGTATTTCCTTAGAATTTTGCCATTGATAGGCATCATAGCGACTCGGCCATCCATACTAGTCAGTTGATAAGCTCTATTTGAGAAAACTTTGCTTACAATGTAGGGACCTTCCCACTTTGCTTCGAACTTTCCTTTACTCATATGCGTCATAGTCATAGGACTTCTGAGTCATAGGACTTCTGACATTCAAGACTAATTCTCCTTTCTAAAATACTCGTATTTTGACTTTACGGTTGAAGGCTTTTGATATGCGGGCTTGATATAACTCAATGTGTTGTTGAGCTAGGAGCTGTTTCTCGTCAAGCGCTTCAAGCTCCTGAAGTCTAAGACGATTTTTGTTTTCTGTTATGAGTTCATTAGCAATAGAAATCCTTAGGGAAGGGATCTGAATCTCTAACGGTAGAACAGTTTTGCACCCATACACCAAAGAGAAAGGTATGCAACCTGTTGGAGTGCGTATAGTAGTGAGATAAGCCCATAGACATTCTTCCATATTTTCACTCCAGTTTCTTTTATTGGCAGAAATTTCTTGAGAAGCTTGATGATAGTTTTGTTGAATGCTTCAGCCAAACTGTTAGCTGCAGGATTGTAGGTCGTGGAACCAACATTATTGATTCTTTTATCATCACAAGACCGAATAAACTTTTGACTGATGAATTATGGTCCATTATCATGAATGATTCGTCGAGGAATACCGAATCTGTATATCACACGATGGTTAATAAAATTGATGACGTTGCTAGTCTTGACTTCAAATAAAGGTATGGCTTTTGTCCACTTCGAAAAGTAATCGGTTATAGCAAGTATAAACTGATGTCCTATAGACGACGGTGGATTAATAGGACCAATGATATCTATGCCCTAAGCTTCAAAGGGCCATAATGCGGCAGTCGGATGAAGGAACTCCGACGGTTGATGGATAAAGTCTGCATGGATTTGACAGGCTAGACATTTCCTTGCATATTCAATGGCATTTGATACCATAGTGGGCTAATAGTAGCCCATAGGTCGGATACGATCTTATAATTTAGGACTAGGTTGATGTGCACCACATACACCATCGTGAGCTTCCTGTAGTATTTGTTTTGCTTCATCTCCCGCAAGACAATGTAAGAGTAGACCATCAAATATTCGTCGATAAAGGGTCTTGGAAGTATGATTATAATAAAATCGGATTGATCGCGTACGTATTGTTGTAGCTTCCTTATAATCTTCAGGTAAAATGTCATGTACCACGAAGATAATGAAAGGAGCTCTCCAGTCTTCCCTAATGACATTGATTTCAGTTGAATTACTGAACTCAATATTTGAGTTATTCTGAATACAAAAATAACTCTCTGTTAGTGATGACAATCATTTGTTGCCTTCTCACTGGGATTGCTAATATGGCCGCCAAATTAGCTAATGCATCAGCCTCTATATTGCATGTCCGACGTACATGTTCAATGAAGAAGCCCTTGAATGATGTAGCCAGCCTAACGGCCACTTCATGATATGGGACGAGATCCTGGTGTCGAACTTCATACGTTCCTCTAACCTGATTGACGATCAGTTTAGAGTCTCTATATACTTCAAGATGTTCAATATCTAATTGTTTAGCCAATTAGAGACCAATGAGCAGAGCATTGTATTCAGCCACGTTATTGGAACATGACTCATCTAAAGAATAAGCTATTTGAATAGCTAATCCTTCTGACGATACGAGGACGATTCCAACTCCAGCGACAATGGCACCTTTTGGTCCTATTCTGGATGTACTGTCAAAGAATAGATGATAGGCAATAATTTCTTCTGAAATTATGTTGGATTCCAAAGTTTCATCGGAAATCTCGTCATAGAAATTAGATGTTTCGAGAATTGGATGAGCTGCCAGGAAGTCAGCAAGAGCTTGACCCTTAACAGACTTTTGAGGAATATAAACTATATCATATTGTGCTAATAATATGGCCCATGTAGCAAGCCTGGAATTGAGTGTACTGGACTACTTCATCAAGACTCGGAGAGGGTTAACTCTGGAAATAACATGAATAGTTTGGCCGGTGATGTAATGGCTCATCTTTTGAACAACAAACAGCAAAGCTAGACATTTTTTTTTCCACTGGGCTGTATCAATGTTCAGCTCCGATCATTGTACAGCTGAGATAATAGATAGCTTGTTCATGACCTTTTTTTATTCTTCTGAGCTAGTAAGTCACCCAATGAATGATCCATCGCTCGAACATACATTAGGAAGGGTATTCCTAAGACTGGAGACACTAAAACCGGAGGGTTCATCAAGTACCACTTTATATCTTCAAATGCTTGTTGGCATTCTTCAGTCCAAATAAAAGAAACACCTTTCTTCATGAGTTAAGTAAACGGTCTACAGCATCCAGAGAGATTTGAGATGAATCTCCTGATGTACGCAAGCCGTCCCTGGAATCCTCGTAGCTCTTTTAAGTTGCGTAGAGGATGCATCTCTTGAATGGCTTTGATTTTCTCAGAGTCAACGTATATACCTTTAGAGGTAATAACGAATCCGAAAAATTTGCCATTAGAAACTCCTAGGATTGACTTGGTGGGATTCATCTTGAGTTGATGTTGGCGTATTAGATCGAATATAGTTTTCAAGTCTTGGATGTGGTCGTCCTTTAGACGACTTTTGACAGCAATATCATCTATATAGCATTCAACTGTCTTCCGTAAATGATCACGAAAGATAGTACTCATAGCCCGATGATAAGTTGCAGTAATATTTTTAAGACCAAACGACATGACAGTGTTGCTATAGACTCCGAGAGGAGTGAAAAAAGATGTATATTTCTCATCTTCTGGATGCATCTTGATTTAATTATATCCTGAGAATCCATCCATTAAAGACATTCGTTCAAATCCGTAAGTATTGTCGATCATGCCATCAGTGATCGGAAGAGGAAATTCATCCTTGGGACAAGCTTCTTTAAGGTCTCTGAAATCGATGCAGACTCGGACCTTTCCTGTTTTCTTTATAACTAGGATGACATTAGCCACCCAATCAGGATATTTTTCTTCTCTGACAATGCCACATGCGATGAGCTTCTTGACTTCAGCTTCTATAGCGTCCATCATGTCAGGTCGGAATCGACGTTGTTATTGCTTGACTGGCCTTATATTCGGCAGAATGTTGAGCTTGTGGATAGCAATTTGGGGATCCAATCCCGACATGTCTTCATAGCTCCAGGCGAATACATCAATGTATTTCCTAATAAGTTGAATCAGTTCTTGTTTATCAGCTTCAGGGAGGCTTTTGCTGATGAAGATTGGTCTTAGGGAGGCTTCGTCTCCAATATTGACTTGAACCAACTAATCTTCTGTAGGCGGCTCATATTGTTCGAAACAAAGTTCCCATTAAATATCCATCCTTTGTGCCCAAGGATCAGATTCAGGGGCTTCGGCAAAGTCTTCGTCGTCTTCCGAGAACTCGGAAGTTACCATATTGGAAGATAGGGTCACTCGATGGATGTGCCCTATACTAGTGTTTGAATCCCATGAAATAGAGTCAGAAGAGTTAGATTGTTTTTTTTTATCGGATTCGGAGGCTTCTGGAGTCTAATTTGGCGAGGTATAACCCAATTCCCGTTTCATTTTGCTGTAATATTGTTATGACTTTCCTTTTGGAGCAGGGATATGAATAGGAGTTCGCCTTCCCTTACCACCATTGAAACCAGCTTTAAAATTATAGCCTATCTTTTGAATGATATCTTTTGATTGTTGACTATAACGACGTAGTTGAAGTCTTCCGTTATCGTGATTTTCTTCTTCACTATCGGGCGTGATCTTCTGTTCTGTTCCTTTACTAAAAAGTATAAGAAATTCATCTTTCTTCTTAGAAGAAACTAAGAAGGAGTCTTGCATTGGTTCGAGCAATACTTCATCTTGGAGAGGTTGAAATACTCCTATTGTAAGTGGTTCGAAGTTATCTAACATTTCTAAATAACATCGACTATAATAAAAGACATCAGTATACTGTAAAGGAGATGCTACTTTATTGATTTGTACATCATTATTTATAATAGGATTCTTGGCCTTAAGAGAAAGCTTAGTAAGATTGATAACCAGAGAAGGAGAAGGAAAAGGAGAATGTTTGTTACGACGAAGGTCGATAACAAGAGGCTCAGAAGAGATGAGCTCCCTCTGTTCCATTTTTATAGCAGGAGGCTGTTTATTATGAGAGGACAGATGGATAGTCAATGTCTGAGAAGAAGATGGACGAGTAGTACGTCCTTTGACTGGGATTATAAGAACATCATCTGAGGTGTCTTTCTGATCTTTCTCACTATTCATCGCCAACACAACCTTCATGAACTCTTCTTTGTACATCCGAGAATCAGTACAATATGCTTTAATGCCCCTGAAAGGATTTAGGTCAGCTACTTTCTTCTGGACTTCTCCATTGACGTCTACATATTTGAATCATTGGTGGAGAGTGGATGGTACAATGTTATGCTCATGCAGAATGGGTCTTCCCAGCAAAGCATTATAGGAGCCATGATTATCGATCACGTAGAAGGTAACCTTTGTACGAAGATTGCCGATTTGAACTTTCAGGAGAATCTTTCCCAAAGGTTTACTTCTTTCGAAATTAAATCTCAAGATTGTCGTGATGGTTGTTGAAAGATTATTATGTACAGGAATCTTTAATGCATCTAGTAGAGTCTTCGGCATGATATTGAGTGCAGACCCAGGGTCGATCAAGATGCGATCAACCTTCATGGTATCGACATATTTCGTGAAGTAGAGGGGTCGGTCATGACGATTATCTTCCAGCAGCATATCATCTTGTTTAAAGGTGATGTTGGGCATCAGCTCCATCATACTATGACAATGAAAGTAGGTTACAGGCTCTTCTTCTGGCTTCTTGAGGAGTGTTAGACAAGTATCAGCTTGCATCAAAGCTTCACTCAATGTTTTCCGAGTTTCCTTCGAAAGACGCAGTAGCTCAAAAATTGATAACCTTGTCGGGGTATTAGCCAGCTGAGCCAGTATATCAAAGTTATATGGCTTCTTGAGTCCTAGAGCTGGAGTCTTCTTTAATACTTTATCGAAGTGGACAGGCTGCTTTCCTTTGTCGGCTGTCGTCGGTTTGGGAGGAGTTAGTTCCACTGGAGGAGATGAAACCGATAGAACATTGACAACATGAGAAGATGATGCTGGAGGACCCTCCGAAGCTAGAGCAGGGTTATCTTGACTTTCTGAATAGTCTCTCAGGTAAAGTCTCCCAGACCTGGTACGAGTTAAAGCATCTTCTTCGGATACAGGTTCAAAGGACACCATATTGTAACTCTTTGTCTGGATCTTGATTTTGGAAGGTTTCTTTAGGCAAGATAAAGAGTTTGTCCAGTAACCCAAACCAACACCAGATTGGTTGTGTGAAAGGCATAGAGAAAGAGGTACAGGAGATCCTTTTCCATGATTCAGGCTGGGAGCCTTTTGTAGATTATATCCCATCTTCTGCATGAGTTTGCAGGATTGTTGACTATATATATGGAAGGCTGGTTGATAATTGGTTTCTAGCTTTGGCAGCGTTGTCTCAGAAGAAGAAAAAGAAGAAGGATCTGTCGCCGAGGTGAAGGTAGCAGTTAAAGGTGGAGGACAATGTTCATCCAATGAAGTCATGTGACATGACTTATATTTGGTTGCTTTCTTGGACCTTGAAGAAGGTGCTTCAAAGTCAGCCACTAAATCAGGATGAATCCACATAATCTTTCCTTTATCAGTAGATAGAGGAACAAGACCATCAGTTCGTGCAAGTAGGAGATTAACAATCTCCAAAGTAGTTCTCGGGATGGGAATGACACCGTCCTGCACAAGTTGAGCAGGAAAATTGCCAAACTGCAGAGAGACGACGTTAGCCATTATAGTCTTTTTGTCTTGTTGGAGAGTAATTGCACTAAAATTAACCATCTCCTGGATCTTGCCTTTAAGCACATAGCATGCTCGAGTTGGATGTCCGATAAATCTGTGGTAAACCTAATATTTAGGGTGGTCAGTTTTACCTACTTCCTCTGGTTGTTTAGCCTCTGGCAGTTGAAGTTTATTGCTCTTGATCAGGTAATCAAAGATGCTCATGACATCATCTTCATCAAAGGAGTATTCTTCTTTCGGACGTGGTGCTCTCTGTAGTGGTGCCATTGGAGTAGGTGTTGATTGACCTATGTTGACGGCTAGAGTTTCTTTGCCTTTGACATTGATAGCCAAAGTCTCTTTACCCTTACGGTTGTTCTGACGGCCACCGTTATTTGCTGTAGCATGTTCATCTTTTTCAAGATTAGGCATCTGAATACCTAATTGTTTGAACTTGTCAGCACTTTTTTCTGCCGCTTTAGCATTCATTATGAATGAAGGCCAATCCTGGAACTGTGTCGATCCGGTCCACATGCTGATTATAGGCAACAGGTTTGATTTGCAAGTGTCTATAGTCAAAGCATCTAGAGTTCCGAGAGGTATTTTGAATGCCTCACGGTAGAATCATTCAATGAACCGTTCGGTTGTTTTATTGTGTCGCTGTTTAATTTTAATGATAGCAGACATAGTCATGTCATATGTTTCCTCATAAAATCATTCCAGGAACATTTGTTTAAATCCGAAAAAAAAGGTTATACAAATATCTGGCAAACTACGGTACTAGTCGTAAGCTGCACCTGCTAAACATCCGACGAACACCCTAGTGAGTGGAGCATCATTCGACTGTAGTTGATCAGTCATTACCTCAAAGTGATTGAGGTACTGACTTGGAGATGTGCTGCCATCAAACAGAATAATAGTAGGGGGTTTATATTTGGGAGAAAATTGAACTTCCTTCCACTCTATAGGATAAAGTTGCTTGATCCCAAGCTTCTGTAAGCCGTCTTTCTGCTTGAAGGCTTCAAATTGAGTACGTAAAATTTTTACGGCCTCATTAGTGTCTTCCGATGATTTTGGAGCAGTGGATTGATTTAATATGTTGGGAGGGGGTACTGTATGATAAGTACCACCTCCAGCACCAGATTGACTTAGAATAGCTTGCACAGGTATGAAAGCGGTGTTAGGAGATTGTATCCTAAGACCAATATTGATGAAAGTTGATATCGTTACAGGTTCTTGGGTCGAAATTAGATTCACAATGGTGGAACCGTATGTTGTGTCATAATTACAGCATGCATACCTGTCATCATTTCAACCATGCTATTCAAACTAGCCTCTAAAACAGTAATTCTCTTCTCTTGACTGTTAGAACTAGAAGCATCTTGATCTTCTATGACAACATAAGCAGTCACTTCTCTAGCTATCGAAGACGAGCTAGTAGAAAATATGGTCCTTTCAGAACTTTCACTATCAGCATCAAAGTCATACAAGGAACTACCTCCAGGATAAGTGATAGGGATGTCCTTTTGACTGAAGGCATCATGGTTGGAATCAGAAAGATTTCTTTGGCCGATTATTTCTTGGTCGGAAGGAAGATTCCTTTGAGCGATTGTTTTTTGGTTGGAAGGAAGATTCCTTTGACCGATTGTGTCTTGGTTGGAAGGAAGATTTCTTTGACCGATTGTGTCTCGGCTTCTTGATATGGTATATTGGTATACTCCTTCACCGGATTCACGAATCCGATCTAAGTACTGTTGACTGGGATTGCGAGGTGCATTGCGTCTTGGACGCTTTTTACCCCCTGTGCTTTGAGATGTCATGTTGACAGAGGCATACAATAATTCATCTTCATCCACTATCATTGGTTAAGGAACCTGAGAATAATTCAGACGGTCGAAGACAGACTATTTAGCTGATTGACAACAACATTTGATAACTACTTCATGGTGATGGTTACCGTGATGTTCTTGGGACTGCATTACAGATGGATGAGACAGATTTGTGATCTTCCGCTTCTGTTTAAGAAGTTCACGAAGATCGATTACAACAATAGGATGAGAAGAAGTCGAAGGAACATATTCTTTAATGATGTTAGGAACATGATTCCGATTCTTGAGATGTCCTATTCCTTGAGTGTACAAGGAATTGTTGAGTTGGTTAGCATAGGTAAAAGGGTTCTTGACTTCAGTAGTCTACTTTTGGCACAAGTTAGCCACTGGCGCAGGCTGTTTGTATTTTGCTGAAGTAGGTGCTGACTGGCGTATGTTGAGATAGGTGTGCAGGTCAGATAGGTCTGCTATTTGTGTATCTGTCTGAGATACTAGCAGCTTACCCTGCTTGGATCTTGAGATGCGCAGGGTTGGAAGATCCGGAGTTACATTCTTGGGATTTTATAGAATCCCTTTTTGTGTTGCGCAACCTATTCTTATTTGCCTGGCCTAGTGCAACCAGGTAACAGAAAGTTCAGTTTGAACAGAACTCACTTTCTTAGCAGAGATTTAATTATCTATATTCATAGCAGTAGAGTTTTTGTCCAAAAGAGCTTTTATACTGACTGGCACATAGGTGCCACCAGAGATGCTTTCTATCGAGTCAAGGACTGGGGAAGAATTAGAAAAGGCCAAATGACGCTTTCCTTTATTCTGTGACGAGGCTGGAATAGGTGTATTCCTTGCCAAGTTCAAAGTTGGAAAAGTAGTAGCTAAAGAGCGTTTTCATTTGTTTTATGGCTGAGAGGCCATAGACGCAGGTTGCACAGGTTGAGAAAAGGCCAAAGGGCGCTTCCCTTTGTTCTGTCTAGCACTCTTGCTAGATAGGTTCTTCCCCGAGTTTAGAACTGAAGAAAAAGAGGGAGTAGCCAAAAGGCATTTCCCTTTGCTCAGAGTCGAAGAGGCAGTAGGCGCAGGTTGTGTAAGAGCAATAGTTGACAGAGAGGCAGTCTGCGCAGGTTGTGTAGGAGCAATGGTTGGCAGAGAGGTAGTCTGTGCAGGTTGCACAGGAGCAATGGTTGGCAGAGAGGCAGTCTGCACAGGTTGTGCAGGAGCAATGGTTGGCAGAAAGGACTTGGGAGTCCACACAGTGCGTGTCTTGCTCTTGGCAGCAACTGCGGTACGCCTAGTACCCCCAGCGCTGATCATTGCTTCGTAGGCGGTTTGGTCAACTTGAACGACCAAAGTCTTCTGCGTCTTGCCGATCGACGCGGTATCACATTGAGTTGTCACTTTCTCATCAGAGGAGAAAGTCGTCCCCAGTAGAGACGCCATTTTGTTTGCAAAAAACAAAAAATTGATTACAAACTAAGAAAAGAGTACAATAGTACAATTAATTTCTGGAGAAGTACAACTATAGGAATCTGATCAGAAGACGATCACTTTATCCCTTGAACGATGTGATATCGAAAACGCGAGCCTCTGGAAGATGCAACAGCACTTTGTCAGTAGATTATGATCATTCATGATGCTTTAGAACTGATTTGAAACTCTATTTATAGAGTTCTTGAAATAACTGTTTAGCAGTTATTCTGGGTTGCGCGCGCCTCATGTTGCGCACCTTTGTTCACTAGCGCGAGTGGTTATACCAACTGCAAAAGACACATGGCATCATTTGAATGAGATGCGCGTGGTCGTGGGCAGTATAGTAAACATGTTCTACGAGATTAGTGGCATGTGCGCCACGTCTTTATGCTTCCGAACATTAGTTTGATCAGGTTGCGCATGGGCGCAACTCAGGAACTTGCGTTGTATTCTGATTATTCTTTGTATTTTATTAGTAACCATCATGTACCTTGAAATACTGTACGAGCTGCTAGCTGTCATCAATAAATAACTGAGAAGATCTTCTCGAGTACCGCATTACACGGGAGTCGAATGGATTTCCTTCAATTTTTGTGCTGTTAGCTGTCAGGTAATGATGATGGCCATCTCAAGGGGACTGTCACGTGGCACTCGCGCAGCCTGGCTCTGGCGCAACCTGATGGTGGCGCAAGTTGATAATGTGGCGCAACTTGATAGTGGCGCAACTTGATAATGTGGCGCAACTTGATGTTCTGACTTCCATTTGAGTGGTGTAACTTGATTTTTAGCCTCTACAACTACAACGACCCTTGAATCATATTATACAATTTTGATCTTAACTAGATTTTGTTTCAGATTTTGATATTAACTTAATCATGTCATGACAATTTTGAGTTCTCTTAATATACCTAAATTATTTTGATCATATTATGATCATATCTAATTTGATAATGATCATAGTTATATGATTTGGTCTTTATTTCTGAATGATTTTGATCTTAATCACAATTGTGCCTAAATGACTTATTTCCTTTTTATCATGTTTCAAAGCGATTATAGATTTTGATTTGCTCATTCCTAAATTTGATTTATAGTTAAGTCAAATTTTCAAATTTTCTATTTTGATTACCCTTAGTCATTTCATTTATTATTTTTCACCTATGAACCAATTAGTAGTGACTATATCATTTTGACCATATTTTTTTGGATGGATGGTATTTGAAATTTTTCTAGCCATGTTAGTAATGCCTAAATGATTTTGATTTTGACTTGGTTATGCCTAATTGATTTTGGTTCTTTTGGTCATGACTAGGTTATACCTAAACAATTTTGATTATGTTTATGACTAATTTTCGATATCTTGATCATGCATACGACTTCAATTTTACTCTTGAAATATTTTGATCAAATCGTACCTAAAATGACTTAATCATGCTTCGAATCAATCATAGAACTTGACTTTCGCTCATATTTATATTTAATTTTGGGTAAAGCTAAATTTTCAAAATTCTTGGTTTTATTCTTAGTCGTATCATATCTATTTTAGCACCTATGGTCCTAATAGCCTAAATAATTATGACCAAATTTTTACTAAATCGTGTTTAAATGATTTAAAAATTTAGTCATAGTCGTGGTAGTTATGCCGAAATGATTTCTTATTGGATTTAGGTCATAATATTATTTTTGATCATATTTACGATTTAAAGCATGAAAATATCATTTTGGTACTATTTTTACTGTGCCTAAGTTTTGATTTAATTTATCATGTTTAGGATTTATTATGCCTAGATTTTAAACTTTGATCGCTTTTAGAAAATCATGATTCTACTAGTCGTACTTTAATTCAGATTCTATGTTTAACTAAGTTTAACAATTTTCAAAATTTCCAATTTGGTTAATCTTAATAGTATTTATCGTGCTATTTGAAATTTTGAGGACAAAATTTTTGTAAGGGGAGGAGATTTGTAACTCCCTAAATCATTTTTATGAATTTTAGAATTTCTATTTTGAAAAGTAGAATTTTGTTAACAAAACCTGATTTTAAAAGAAATAATATGATTCTTTAAAATAATTAATTGGGATTTATCCAATTTTAGCATTTTATATTAATTATGATTATTAATGTTAATGATTAATTCTGATGATTATTTATAGGATGGATTTATTTTATACTATTGGATTCCTAATTGCCTACCAAGTTTGGACTTGGATTGTGGGCCTATGCTTTGGGCTAGGGAATAGCTATTTGTTAATTAGTCTCAATTAGGAATTAGTTATCAATCATTAGTTAATTAGTTAATAGTTAGTGTTAATTATTGGATTGGTTAGATATTAGTCACTAATTACTAGGTTGGTTAGCAATTAGTTGTTAGTGGATTAGTTAGTTATGGTTAGTTGGTAGCCTTTCTCATCACCCCTAGATCTAATGTAAATTACATAGCATTGCCATTCTACTTATGGAGCACTCCATAATACTTTTTTACAATTTTACACTCTCCCTCCCTCTCATTGACACTGTCAGCATAGCTCTCTGGCCACCCACCACTACGACTCGACCACCCTGTTCTTCAGGCCGACTCCACCACCTGCATTCCAAACTCTAGCTACCGGTCAACAGAGTTGCTCTAGCACCCATCTCCACCGACCACCCTTGCGATCACCACCATTGTCTCCTTGATCGTCACCACAACCGTCCGCCAGCTTCGGCGGGCACTCTAACCACCGCCATCCACCATTTCCTTATTAGTACCACCACCTCCTCACCACAGAATCAGCTTCGGCGGGCACTCTAACCACCGCCAACCGTCGGCCAGCTTCGGTGGACACTCTTTATTATTAATATTATTATCCTTATTAGTATATTTCCTTGTTCAATTTATTTTGCTAAAGTTAGCATTTTAAATATTTTGCAATATATTATTAACCATTGTTATAGTTTGCTAAACCCTTAAAATATTTTGTTTACTGGAAATTATAATCTAATTAATATCATTTTGCTTTACTATATTTTTGCTTGCTAGTTATTTTGATCTCCATTAGTTAGTGAATATATATATATATATATATATATATATATATATATATATATATATATATATATATATATATATATAGTGAGTATATATTATAATGTTTAAATAGCTATTTTATCTTATAATGTTTAAGTAGCTAGTTTATCTACATAGTTAACTAGTGTATATTAGTAGTAGATAGTTGGATAGTTAGCAATTTAGTCAGTCGCTATCTTAGAAACTAATCTATTCCTTCCCAACTCTAGGTGGAGACTTTGAGACACATTGATTTGCAAGGATAAGGCAAGTACTTTTATGATTTTGACTCATTTACTTCAAGCCATGTTTTTTTTTCATACTGGACACATTGTTACACGATATGGTCTTGTACTCTAGTTCATGTTTTTATTAGTATCTGGGGAAAGATAAATATTAAAGATATGTGACCAAAGCTGGACCTAGCATTCATGTGAATAGCTTAGCTCTCACATCGTGCACATGAGATTCTAAGCCGTACCATTACTTGTGCTTATTCATGTGCTTACCCCAGCCGTTCACATATTTTAGTATGTATTTCAAATCACATGTCAGAATTTTTTGATACATGTTTCATGTTCAAATTATGCATTTACCGTTTCATGTTCATCCTGTTTCATTGTCTCTTATTCACATGTCATACTTGTTTTATTATTATAGAATGTACTTTGCTCCGCTCATGACTGGATATGTTGCAGGTGAACTTGAGGCTATAAATTCTAACTTATGTGGACAGGAGACCGAAACCTTAGCAGGATGACACCATGATTCAGGACCTAGGAGTTACTATTGTCTTTTAGTTTTAAGTTTCATTTTGTACTTTAGATTATACTTTCTAGACTTTGTATTATTGTATTATGATGAACACTGGGAACGTAATAGATGCTGTGATTGGATTCTATCTTATCTTATGAAGTGCTTTAGATACTTAGTACAGCTTACTACGTTGAATCTACAACGTAGGCTAGGCGAGTCCGACTCGTATTCGATTATTCGGGAGCGGGTCGCGACAACAGCTACTAAAATGTTGTATCGTCGTTCTTATGAACGGCTCCTTCTTCGGTGTTTATCTGATGCCAAAGCAAAAGAAGCACTCTGGGAGACGCACGATGGCACTTGTGGAGCTCATCAACCTAGTCCTAAGCTGCAGGACCGACTACGGCGTATATGCTATTATTTGCCCACTATGATGACAGATGCCGTTGATTACGCTAAGAAATGTCGAGCATGTCAACTTCACACTACCTTTATCTATCAACCTTCCGAATTTCTATATCCTACGGCGGCAACTTGGCCATTCGAAGCATGGGAAATAGATATCTTTGGCCCGATCCGCCCTCCGTCCTCCAAAGGACATCGGATCATCCTTGCTATTACCGACCACTTTTCTAACTGGGCGGAGGCGATACCACTGTTGGAGGTAAAAGCCTCGAACGTGATCAGCTTTGTTAAGCAGTCACCTTAAGAACTTTCCAAATGTTTTGTCAATGACACAGAATAATACATTGATCCCTCTTTTGTCAAGACTAGCTTGCATCTTTTCTAGATCCATGTATCTATCATGTGGCTTGTCTACAAGATTACCATCAATTACTATTCTAGGTGGCTTTTTGTAGCCGTCTATGACTATAGACCAAAGCTCAAAGTGAAGAGATTTTAGTAAGAAACTCATTCGTGTTTTCTAGTAAGTATATTTTGTTCCATCAAATAGTGAGGGTCTACTTGTGGACTACCCTTCACTGGTGAATATAGATTTCACGACTGCCATATATACTATCTAGAATGTTATATTTGAATATAACATGTTCTGATACCAATTATAGGAACGATGAGCACCTCTAGAGGGGAGAGGTGAATAGAGTGCGTGTGTTTAGCGAAAAGATAATAACCAAATTAAAAAATATATATACAGTGTCATAGGTAGTAAGTGCTAAGCATATAATAACAAACTATATAACAAATTAAATGCGCAAAGTAAAGAGCAATAGAAAAACAAACTCATGACACAGGGATGTATACTGGTATCCCTCTAGGAGGACTAGTACAGTCTTGAGTACTCTTGCTCGATGTTAATCCACTATGGAACAAGCTTTGAATCTGAAGCGCTGTAGCTCCTTAAAACTGCGAGTATTTATTCGAAGGACTCGTAACTTCAAATAAGGAGAACTTTGAAAAGTAGAATATTTTTGGAAAGCCTTCTTTAAAAAGTCGAACCAAACTCTAGATCGAATAAAAAGACACTTAGCTTGGCTAGGAGTTGTTAAAGGCTAGATGTGGAAGTGTACAGCTCTCGAAATACTTCTGAATAGATAGAGAAGAGAAGAATGAATGAGTGAGTGATTTGGAATGTGAACTTCTCTATTTATAGCATTTTTATGGGCAGAACTTGGAATGAGTTCGGGTCCATATTTTTCGTAGTTCAAAAATTGGTTGCAAATCTTCAAGAAGACCACTAACATTCAGGAAACACCCTGACCGAACTCGGGAAGAGTTTAGGCCAAACTCTAGGGTTGAGTTCCCTGACCAGTTTGTGAAGATTGATTTTTGGGTATAGTTGGCAGTGGGCTTTTTGGGTATTGGATATTGTGTATTGGCTAGTATGGAATATGGAGTAGATATGCAGGCTATTTTAAAAGTAGAGTTTAGTAGGACAACCAGTTGCCACACCGATCGACCTCATATTTTTCTTAGGCTCAATAAAAAAAATACATAATAAAATATGAAAATAGGTCTTGATCAACATCTTCAGTCGTTGTTTGATGAAGACGATGAGTATTAGCAGTGTGGAAGTAGACGTTCTATTTTTATACTTGTAGCTGCGTATTATTTGCTTATCGACCAAAGTTTACGTTGATTATCAAAAGCAATTGTGACTATGACCAATGTGCCAACAACATGTTAACAATTCAAGTTGTGGCCAAGTCATATTTTGATTAAGTAATTAGTTATATAAGCCCTTTTGACTTTTTAGGAGACTCAGTTGTACAAAACTTTTTTGAACTTCTTCCAAGCCAAACCCAAGCAATGTAGGCATGTTGGGCATTAAAATATATTAATAAATATATAAATTATATATATTCAGATTTTTGTATTTATATTTATATATAAATATAATGGATTCTATATTAGGAAACTACCTATTTAAATCCTTAGCCATTCTAACTAAATACCAAACAAATCAAACCCAACCCATAAGGGCCCCACACCATAGTCGACCAAAAGATGCTCTCCCTCTTGTATTCGGCTAGAAAGAATCCCATGGACAAACCCCCTAGAATAGGAATACAAATCATATTAATGCATGCACTTACCCAAAGCTCATATATAAACCTATTTCAACCAAGCCCTAACCCTAACCCTAACTAAATTTCTTTGTCCAGCTCCCCTTAGCCGAACACCACTCCTTTCCATCTCAAATTTTTGGTCACCCCATAGCCATAGACTTCCATCTTCATCCCTTTATTTAACATCTCTTCCTCCTTCATAAAAACTCATTCTTTTCATCATCTACCCATCCATCTCCTCAAACAAACCCTAGAAGCACCATCTTCACCCTCCAACCTTCAAGATCCATTGCCAAAACTTTCAAACCTATCAAGAAGGGGTTAGCAAACAAGTAAGATAAGAAAGTTGGGACCTATGGAAAGGAGGAGCACCCACAATCCTTCTAGCAAAGGATTTCGGTAAATTTCTATCTTTTTCCATCTCGAATATCATGTTGACAATGGAAATCTAAGTTTAATTTATTAGAAATTATATTTCAATCTCTTTCACTCCATATTTTCGTCTCTAAAGATTGCACATAGGATTGTTGAGAAATCGAGTTATGGTAGCCTTGACTTTTAGCACCATTGTGAAGGAACCCTATGTTATTTTTAGAATGTTTCAAAACTGAACCTAATGTAGTTTTTATTACTATAAAATATAATTTTTAATCAATTTTTTTTATTATCTTAGATCTGATCAAGAAAAATAAGGGTCAAAATACTAGCTTTTCGGGTAAAGTGCTGACAAAGAATAGCTATAAATTAGGGACTGAGTGGATGATCAAATACGAATTTATTTTCTATGAAATATCAGTATTAAATATGTTTTAAAATAATACTTAAGTATTTTTACGTATATTGGAAGTTAGCGATATTTCAGACATGTTTTGGGTAGACTAGTCGACATAGAAGTCAACTAGCCATATAATTTCTTTAGAATTTTTAAATCTGGAATTCAGAGGCTATTTTTGTATAAATTTTAAACTAGTATTTTTATGATTTTATATAATTTTTATGTGTGCCCTCGAAGTAGGGGCTTAACCGACAATTTCGGAAGTCGGAAACCGTAAAACTAGGTCCCGTGCCTCATGGAACATATGTGTTATTGTGTATTAATCTAAATGGTTCCATAGGGTATTTTGATGAAGTTAATATTATTTAAAATATTAAATTAGTCATATTATAAGTTTCATGGTTAAACACTTAAAGTAGTTAATTTTTATGAGCATCGATTTCGAAGGCGTGGACACGAGGTCTACATTTCATCTTCGTAATGTGGAATTAGGAAAGTGCACCTTGCTATCATCCAGTTCATGTTTTATCATTTGTATTTTATTTCTTGTATTTATGTACTGGCTTGGACCCTATGTGGACACACAAAAAAGAAGAAGAAAACGTTGTCTTTTCTTTTATTGGCGCAAAGCACCACAAATCGAGTACGCCTGAGAGATCCTGCGTTGAGGATCCCCGAGTACAAAAAAGAATTCTGGGAAATAGGACGATGGAGATCGAGTGGCAGTTGCTCCTTTACTCCGTTGACACTCCGATTACAAAAGTGAGAAAACCTAAGAAAATTGCTAACTCTCGGCTCACTGGCAAGAAGTGCAGCAATTTGGCTCTTGAAAATGCTCTCCGTTCTGTATTTTGAAGAGGGATGAGGCCCTCCTTTTATAGTCGTTCTTGAGCTGGAATGATGTTATGCGCCCACATGAGGAAACACGCTGGTTTTTATGTGGGCGTATAGTCCTGCTTTGGGCGCATAGGATGTAGGCACATACAGGCTGAGATCGTGGGTTGGTCGTGGTGTTGACATGGCCGTATGCTTCGGTGCACGACTGCTCGTGGAGACTGATGTGGCCGTGTGCTTCGTGCACATTTTGATCATGGCTTTGACTGAGTCAGGCTTGGGCATAGCCATGTCTCAGGCTATGCGCCCTCCCTTCGGGGGAGCTAGTCTTGGGCGCATGAAGCTTCACTGACTGGGCGCATGGAGCTTCACTGACTTGGATGCATGGAGATTCACTGACTGGGCGCATGGAGCTACACTGTCTTGGCGCATGGAGATTTACTGACTGGGTGCATGGAGCTACACTGACTTGGGCGCATGGAGCTATACTGACTAGGCGCATGGAGCTACACTGACTTGAGCGCATGGAGCTACACTGACTTGGGCGCATGGGGCTTCATTTACTGAAAGTTTTTCATGCTTCTACAAGACCCCCTTCAAAGTTTTCGATACTTGAACAAGTTCGAAATACTTTGAAAGAAGCATGGATCGTCTTCTCGTGAGGCAATGGGCGCATAGCACGACTCTCTCTTCTTGGGCGCATAGCGTTTGGCCAGCCTGTCAGGAAGATACGACTGTTGAGATTTTCCTCGAAATTCGAACTGACAGATTCATCGGAACAGAATTTGGCGGTCCATCCTTCATATGTCGTCCACGTCCGCAAAGGACAGTCGCATGGTATGCAGAGAGTTGATCCCTCACGTGGGCGCATAGGCTGTAGCATACAACATAATAGGCGCATACAATAGGTGGGCGCATAGGAAGTGGCCCGTGCCTATAAATAGACCCTGGAGGAGAGAGAAAGTTCATTATTCCTTTCTCTTTTGAATTTTTCAGTAAACTCTTCGTCTTCTTTCTTTGAGAACCATGTCTCCCAAGGTCGCCAAGAGATCCGCGAAGGGCAAGGGGGCTGCGCCGAGTGACTCTCCTCTGCGGCAGCGTCCTCGGCAGTCCAGGACCCGATTCTGGGTAAGGGCATGCTTTAAAAATTGAAGTCCCGAGCGTTAATTTCGACGCTCAGACTTCTCTTCTGCCTGGGCGCTTGCGCCTAAGGCAACATACTTCTGTGAGCATTACTATGCGTACACAGAAGTTATGCGCCAACCTGTGGTGTGCTATGCGCCCACGTGTTGCCAAATTATACGCCCTTTAAGCTGTGGCATGTTATGCACCCGCGTACTGTCCGAGAGTTATGCGCCCACATGTCTTATTTTGGGCGCATATCCCTTTGGGCGCATAGAAGCCCTTCAGAACATAGTTTTTCCGGCAGTTTTCTAAGTCTGACTGTCTTTTTGTCCCTTGCTTTTTGTCGGATCTGGCTAGCAAATTTCTCCAGGACCGGTATCGGCGATTCTGGACATGGTGAAGATGCAACACTTGACACCCACATCAGAGAGCTCAGGACTCTTCGTGTTTTGGAAGGGTTTTCCTCAGATGGTAGGAAGAACCTTTATACATCGAAGAGTCGGACGGTAGATGGGCGTTGTCGTGAAAGTTCTGCTTTCACGTTTCTTCAAGTAGGCAAAAGCAACTCTAGAGATGTTGTTTTGAAGGTATGGTCTCTTGAAGAAATGGGCCCACGACGTCTGCAATATGGAGGAGAGGATCACCATTTTTAGATGTTTTAGCATGCTATATTTGCCCTCCTTCGTGTAGCCTCTCTAAGGTTCAACGGCCTTGTTGCTTGCTCAATAGTAAAATGACCTCCTTCGACGAAAGCGTGGTGCTGCCAAGCTGACAAAGCTATGTGTTGCTGATGAGTAGCGGATTCTCCCTTCTTTTTGGATATCAAATGTAATCTTTTACTTCTTATCCAGATGAAGGGATGGAGAACTTTTTGTTTTGCTCATGAGATGTAGTCCTGTGAATGTAACTGATTTTGAATAGACAGAGTACATTCGCTCCATTCTCTCTTGTGGTATCTGTGCTTCGTATTAGAGAGCCGAATACCGTACTTGTGTAAAGGTATCCCGCTGGGGGATCCCCCTCTTTTTTTTGGACCTATTACCCTTTTGTGCATCCGAAAATGCGAGCAAATAGATTGGAATGATACTTTTGTGGACCTATTACCCTTTGACGCACCAACGGTGCAGGTAATAGATTTGAAACAAAACCCAACAGAGGTAACGAGGTCGTGACAGGTTTTGTGATCATGGCGTCGTGCCTTTCATCTCGGGTCGGGTACATGCGTCAAGTTGGAAGACTATCGGTATCAGAGGTAATATGGACGTGACACGTGGTAATCAAGAGTGGTTTTTGGTGGAATGGATTTTCTTGTCAAGTTTGGCTTCTTGTCAGGTATTCTTCCCTGAAGTGGAAGAAACTTTCCAAGCCTCTTCTCCGACGACCTCCACCGAAGATGAAGAGATGGCCCAGGAAGTTGTTGAGCTTTCTACTCTACTGAAGGTAAAGCTTCCTGGAGTCTTGAATCGGAGCACTGCCTTCGGTCCCGTGAAGGCTATTGCCGAATGTCAGGTAGCGGCCCTC